>VZRU01013722.1:64996-77756 GCA_013398155.1 Pedionomus torquatus | reverse complement strand
TTTTGGTGTAGGCAAGAATTAACAAGTAAAAAAGAAAGACTGATCAACATTGTGATGATTCTTTTCCCTCTTGGAATTAAAATTCTATTAAACCCATTTTAGATCTGATATGCAGTGATCTGCAAATGGCATCACAAATTTCAAGTCTAACTCTATTAAGTTTAAACAATATTAACTGGCTTCTTTAGAAAAGGGCAAAAAAATCCCATTATTCAAGTGCACACTATAAATATATTTAACCTCAGCTGCTGTTCTTGTAGTAGTATATTACCAGAAAAATAATTTGAGCAATTCTGTTAAAGAGTAGTCACTTTTCAGCTATTAAAGAAGGGCTCAGATAGGGTTTCTTCAGGATTTCAATTCTAATTTTCAATATGTGCTTTCAGTGGAGTTCAGTTTAGAAGTGATAATTGAATTTGTCTCAAAGTATTAGTCACTGACATTGCATCAGTGATAGGAAAATTAGTACCCTTTCTCAACATCGTATTCATCCCATTGTTAACAGTCTTGCTGATATAAACGCTGCTCACTCCAGCTATATGACATTATGCTAAAAGGTCTGAGGTTCTATTTGCACTGTTGGTAAAACTATGACTGAAGAAAAGTTATTAAAATTAGCACAATCCATAAAGCCACAGTTTTAAAATTAAGAGCACCTCACTATAGATCTATTCCTATTGTAAAAATTCACGTCATTTTCAGTTCTAGATGCCATTATATTTCTTTAAATGTTTCCTGATATAAATGTTTCTTTCTTCACAGATACAACATTAATTCTTTTATTGTTTGAGAAAAAAACCAAACAGATGGCAGCTATTTCAAACTGCTGCTGTTACAAACAGTGTAAGACTATTCAACAAGCAGCCAAGTGAGTATAGTTATAAAATCAGAACATTCTGTATACTAAGTTGAAATATAAATCCTGTCCATGTTTGAATTGTTCATTCATCAGATTACTTTTCACAACAGATCTCCAGCCAAGGGGAGAGACTAGTAGTCTCTGTCCATGCTCATTTGTTCTCACAGAACACTCTCCAGAGTACAGAAATGAGTTCTGGACAGCAGAGAATTACTTCCCTATTTCCTTAATAGCTGTGCTTCTCACCCAGCCCTTCTAAGAAGGAGAAGAACTCTCAGTTTCTTCTAATGTCAAAAGATTCAGGCTTTGTTTCTGCTTTTTCCATTCCAGGCTGAGTAATATCAATGCAGCAGTTAATGAAACAGTTGCAATACTTCCCATTTTACAGCCCAGCTTGCAGGAAATGATGAATTCCCAGAGCAAGTAAGTTTGACCTTGATGTTTTCACACAAACTTGTTTCAAATAGAAAAACATACAAACATACATATGTACATGCATACATAAATGGAAAACTGGATATAATAAATATTTTGATCAGTTTCTTTCAGATTTTTTATCCTTGTTTCATATAGGAAGAATATACATACATACATATTTACATAAATACATGGAGGAACAAATGATATAACAAATATTTTGATCAGCATCTGGTATCAGAAACTACTGAAGGGCCTGGAGAATAAATCTTATGAAGAGTGATTGAAGGAGCTGGGATTGTTTAGTCTGAGGAAGAGGAGGCTGAGGGGAGACCTCATCACTCTCTACAACTACTGGAAAGGACACTGTAGAGAGGTTTGTGCTGGTCTCTTCTCACAGGTAATTAGTGATAGAACAAGAAGGAATGGCTTCAAGCTCCAACAGGGTAGGTTTAGACTCAACACGAGGAAAGAATTTTTCACAGAAAGAGTGGTTGGGCACTGGAAAAGGCTGCCCAGGCAAGTGGTTGAGTCACCATCCCTGGATGTGTTTAAGAGTTGTTTGGATGTGGTGTTGGGTGATGTGGTGTAGGAGAGAACTTTATAGAGTAGGGTTGATGGTTGGAGTTGATGATCCCAAGGGTCTTTTCCAACCTGAATGATTCTGTGATTTCATGATTCTATTTTGATCAGGATCTGGTATCCCTACGGGATTCTGTACAATTACCAAGGTGCCATAAATGCTGGAGAAAGAAAATGTGAAAATTACTTCAGCCTGATGGATTTAGTAGTCTGAAGTGGCATAATGCACATTTTATGCCTCAGCCTTTTTATGTCACTAGAGCTTATACTACCACAGTGACCACAACAGAATGATCTTTACCATCGCTGTTAGCTGCTCATAAAAGATGTGAACGTTCTTTTCTTTTTTCCTCACTAAAAGCAGCATACTTTAGCAAAGTAGCATTTATTGACTTAATTTGTTGCCATCTGAACATACTATGTCCTTTGAATGTCGCCTCTGTTTACCTGCAACAGAAAATCAGTACTTCTTAAGCAGCAAGAAAATATCGGAATTTAGCTTTCTTTTGAGATTTCTAACGGTGTTGTCTTAAACAAAAGAATTGAAGGATATTCCTGGGCATGTTAGAGCATTTTTTACGGACTGCACTTAATGAAATATGCCTCTGTCAGTGCATGCATATTAGTTCCTAATTGAACAATAATTGAATTTAATCATTACAACATGACAGATATTGTTAAAATAGATAATGCAGGTGTCTAAGGGTTTTTGTAATAATTTTTTTCTTTTATTTGAATAGTAATAAAATCTAAATGTAACATTTGGACATAGAGAAGCCTGATGGTTTAGCGATGCCTTATAGCCATATCACTGTGCATTTCTATCACTTATATGTTACAGAAAGATCCTACAGGATACAAAACAAACTTATCAGCAATTTATTGCATTATATTTTTCATTAAACACTAACACTGAATTACACCTGAATCTGATTTGAATTACACCTGAATCTGGTCTGAATGACACCTGAAAGCTAGCCTGACTTAAATATTTAACTTAGTAGTAATGAACTCGTTTCTGTTGAAAATACGACTTAGAATGACTAGTTAAGTATATGGTGATGAGCAACACAAAGTGGTACTTTAAAATATGTTCCTTGGTATTCATAAAATTTCACCTGTACCATTCAGAGCTACAATCTGTCATTATTACCTTTGCTACTTACAGAATGTTTTAGCTTGTTTGTTTTGGGTGATAATGGCTTTTAAGTTTATGTATTCATCCTGTTGCATGTGAATAATTCTTGTAATTCCTAATAACATTCTTGGGAGATACTCATACAAACCCTTATTGAATTAAGAATAAAGAAAGGGCAGCATAAATGGAAATAAGCAGTGAAAACTTTTGGCATGAAAGAGTAAAAGTAAGATTTTGGTGCCCAGTGGCCAATTAGTTGATTTAATAGTGCCTTGGTTTATGCATGCATAAAATAGTAATGCTTATCACCACTGTTTCATCTCGGATCCAGACTACAGGCTTGTTAAAAATCTGATTAAAATAGTTTTAGAATAATGCATGGAAGATATCACCAAAAGGTCACTGGCAGAGTTTATTTTTTATTTATACTTTAGACAGTTCTAACTTTCTTATCTCTGGAAATACGTTCCCTAATAATTCTACCTTTTTCTCTCCAAAACATAAAGAGAAATCAAGTGACCTTTTAGCTACTGTAAATGTCATTATGAGCTGTGATGCAAACAAGAAGCAAGTGAAAGTTTATCGATTCAATCCTATAAATGTTTAGCAGACAACCAATACAAATAAAAGAGGGGTGGAATTTCAAGGCCTCTTCACAGTGACCTGACTTCTTACTCTTGTCAAATAGACACATACATGACCTAAGCAGAATAATTAACAGACACAGCATTTCCCTCTTCTTACAAATGAGCTTCATTTTCATTAAATATTTGTATTTTATGGATACATTAACAAGAAAAAATGTTTCTCTATATAATAAGCACAATAACATCACACTAGAACTGTTGCAGTTTTAGGTAGGAGTTTTTTGTACTTGTGTATTGACATCACTAAGAAAACAGCTGGACTTTGACAAAAAATGTATGCCCCTCTGTGGTGTCTACAATCTTGGCAGATGATAAGGAATTTGTGAAATTATGATGATTACTAGCAAAATAAGAGTTTGGATGACATTAAAATGTTTGGGTGTGTCGCGGGTGGAGTGATTGACTTCACTCATAAGAGAGAGAAGGAGTAAACTATTTATTAAGATGAAACAGATTTAACAAAGTAGTAGTAAATGCAACAGTATTTTACGAGGGTTGATCCCAAGGTACACTTGTGTATTTACTGCACAGAGAACAGGGTCAGACAAACTGTCAGGGAGACCCTCCCGTTGAGTCACGAGCTTCAGAAAGGACCCCCTTGCTTTCTAAACTCCTTCTCAGAGAGGAGTCTAGGTGCGGCTGGATCCAATCCTAGTCCCAGACTTGGTCAACAGTTTATGTCTAAAGGATTATATATATGTGTGCACAATCAATCCTTTCTATTACTTAGCTAAGATTTCAAAGTTTTAGCATGCTATTAGTCACTTATCAAGAATCTGTTGCGGCAAGGAATCTCTCAACCTCGAGAAGTAACCTTAAGCGAGCGTCCTCACAAAAGGGGAGATCCTGGCATGCAGCCCACTGCCATACCGGAGAGCTGAAACGGCTCTTGGGCTGTTCACTATTTATACAGTAAGATAATTGATCTATAGTCATATTCTCATGGGAACAAAGTATCTAGGTCCCCAGTCCAGATGGTGTTTTGGCTGTGTTACCAGTCATCCCCCAAAGTCCGGGTACAACTTATCGCATGCGTTCTGATGGCCAAGGCCTAAGCACGGGGGGGGAAAGGAGGGAAGAACAGCGAGAGCGTACCACCACAGGGTGAGAGGGAGAGGAGCTGGGAATTTTCCTCAACATGTCCAGACTGGTGTATATAATTTCCTCCCATGAATTTCCTATGACAAATATTTTCATTCCATCAGCATCATTACATATCTTTTTCATTTAATTGTTGTTAAATGCTAATTGGTCTACAAGGAACGCCATTATCATATTTCATTTGTCAAGGACAGCAATGTAATCTATGTATTAACACTAGCAAATCCAAGAAGAGGAAGTTATTAATATTTTATCTTAATTAAAACATGATTTCAGTGCTTTAGAATTCAGTATGGTACTTCTCATATCAGTGGTATTACAGACTTTTTAGTGTCTTCTTGTTTCCCATTTGCTATGCAAACTCAGATGAAGATTGACTATGAAAGGTACAGGATGCCACAGGCTTTATGTGGTTATAAATCTAATTGATGTCAAAATGGTTAAAGTGTTGGACAATAACTTTGTAATATTAATGAATGTCTCATTAGAAAGATTTACAGTATATAAAGTAGATTTTCATTTCAATTTTCAAGTTGATACAGAGGACTGTAGTGAAAGCACACAGAGACATGCAATTATCATACTGCTCTTAATTATAAAATCAATTGCATGGGGAAAAAAGAAATGAAAGAAAGTGCTGTTTGTGTGCAGTATATAGCTCATCTGGGTTAAATATCATACTAAATACAAAAAGAAAGTGACTGAACTTAGTAAAAGGGATGTAAAGAGAGAAGTAAATAGGAAGGCCAGTTTTGACTGGTTATTTTATAGATTTTGTTCTTAATGAAATTATATTGCATTGACAGAAGTCCCTGGCTATACTATTTTCAATATGATTTGTTGCCAGTAATCCAGAAATCAGACAGTGTAGCTCTTCCCTCCCCACCTGGTCCTTTTTCCATTTCTTTCTGAGGCTGGAGGTAACTGAATCCTCAGGAAATTAATGATCAAACTTTTAGTAATAGTAACAGTAGGGGGAAAATGACAATGTTGGAGTCAGAAGGTAGTGACATCTTTTAGAAGGGGAAGATGGTAGTCCAGGACTCAAAGGACTGTAAAATTAAGAAGCCTGGGTTGGGGAAAACATAAAAATGAAATTAAGAAGAGGAAATAATGAGGTATATACTGAATTGTTTCCTTTCTAATATTGCTCTATCACAATTTGATTATATTCTCTCAGCTCTCCTTCACTTACGTTTCTTTATTTCTGTTTCAGTTATTTACGTCTCTGTCTTAAGATTAGTTCCACATGGACAGAGATCTGTGCTTACATGGAGCTAGTCAGCTCCACTGGAGTAGGACTCAAGATTTTGTAAGTGCCCTAATTAATCAAATTTTCTTAAAGTGTCTATGAAGCACTGAAAACTGTTGTTCTATGGGTAGCCAATATCAAGTTCAAGTCCAAATTCAAATATTCTCTGGATGAACTTGATTTAACTTTTCTATTTTAATAACATTTTTGTTATTGATTATGATGATTAAAGGGATGGAACACCTCTCTTATGAGGACAGGCTGAGGGAGCTGGGGCTGTTCAGAGAAGGCTCCGGGGAGACCTTCTAGCAGCCTTCCAGTATTTGAAGGGAGCCTACAAAAGAGCTGAAGAGGGATTTTTTGTCAAGAACTGTAGTGATAGGACAAGAGGTAATGGTTTTACATTGGAAGAGGGAAGATTTAGATTGGATATTAGGAAAAAATTCTTTACTGTGAGGATGAGGAAGCATTGGAAGAGGTTGCCCAGAGAAGCTGTGGATGCCCCNGACAGGCTGAGGGAGCTGGGGCTGTTCAGAGAAGGCTCCGGGGAGACCTTCTAGCAGCCTTCCAGTATTTGAAGGGAGCCTACAAAAGAGCTGAAGAGGGATTTTTTGTCAAGAACTGTAGTGATAGGACAAGAGGTAATGGTTTTACATTGGAAGAGGGAAGATTTAGATTGGATATTAGGAAAAAATTCTTTACTGTGAGGATGAGGAAGCATTGGAAGAGGTTGCCCAGAGAAGCTGTGGATGCCCCATCCCTGGAAGTAAGTGTTCAAGGCCAGGCTGGATGGGGCTTTGAGCAACCTGCTCTAGTGGGAGGTGTCCCTGCCCATGGCAGGGTGATTGGAACTCAATGATCTTTAAGGTCCCTTCCAACTCTAACAATTCTATGATTAAAGATAAATAATATTAATTATTTATTAATTTCTGATCAACCTCATTGCATTCTAAAATGGAGTGACTACATAAGTAGACAAAGGAAGAGCTACAGATTTCTATCTATCTGAACCTTTGTAAGGCCTTTGGCATGGTCCCACAGAACATTCTATGAAGTTGGAGAGATTTGGACTCAATGAGTGGACTGTTTTGTGGATGAAGAATTGGCAGCATGGTCACTTCCAGAGGGTAGTGGTCAATGGCTCAATTTCCAGGATGGAGACTGATGAAAAGTGATATCCCTCAAGGTTCCATATTTGAAGACCAGTACAGTTCAATATCCTCATGAAGGACTTAAGAGAGTGGTATTGAGTTCAACCTCAGCAAGTTTGTGGATGATACTAAACTGGGTGGTGCAGCTAACATGCCTGAGGGATGGGATGCCATCCAGAAGGATCTGAACAGGCTTGAGAAGTGGGCTTATGAAATTTATGTGGTTCAACAAGGCCAAATGCAGGGTGCTGCACATGGGTTGGGGCATCCCCAGTATCAATACAGGCTAGGAGATGAAGGGATTGAGAGTAAACCTGCCAAAAAGGACTTGGGGGTACTGGTGCATGCAAAGCTGGACTTGAGCATACATTCTGTGTCTGCAGCCCACAAGGCCAACTGTATCTTGGGCTGAAACAAAAGAAGCATGGCCAGCAGGATGAGGGAGGTAATTCTGCCCACTCTGGTGATACCCTACCTGGAGGACTACATCCAGCTCCATTGAGGAAAGATATGGACCTGTTGGAGTGGGTTCAGAGGAGGTCCACAAAATAATCAGAGGGATGAAACACCTTTCCTATAAGGACAGGCTGTTGGGACAGAGTTAGGATTGTTTAGTCTGGAGAAGCGAAGGCTCTGGGGTGATCTTACTGCAGCCTTTCAGTAATGAAAGGGAGCCTAAAGGAAGATGGGGACAAACATATTTGTGCAGCCTGTTGCAATAGGACAAGGAGTAATGGGTTTTAAATTAAAAGAGGGAATACTTAGACTAGATATAAGGAAGAATTTTTTTACAATGAGAGTGGTGAAGCACTGGAACAGGTTTTCCAGAAAGGTTGTAATGTCCCATGCCTGGAAATATTCAAGATCAGCCTGGATAGGGCTTGAGCAACTTCATCTAGTTGAATATGTCCCTCCCCATGGAGGGGAGATTGGACTAGATGAACTTTAATGGTCCCTTCCAACCCAAACTATTCTATGATTCCATGATTATTTTCTCTGTGAATGGTATCTCATTTTACTACATTCTCAGTAAAAAGAAAAATAACAAAAGAAGATTATATTAAGACTTCTGCCTTAAAACAAAATTTCATTTTAAGGAAGGTTTCTGTTTTAAAAATCATGTAAACTGCACTACAGAAACACAGAGCAAACTGTGTGCAATTTTATTGCACACAAAAATATTGTATTGCAAATACAGACAAGTCTGGTACTATGAAAGGTTCAGGAAAGACAGCTGTTACTGAGGCATTTCTTGGCATGGAGAAGAAAAGTGTCACCCAGAAGAAAATAACTTAAAAGAGTAGGCAAAGGATACACAGAGAAACAGGTAGAAACACAATATAAAAAGCAGGACCTGATTGTGGAATAATAGTAAGAGTGAGTATGGGAAAACTTTAAGTTGTTTGAATGTGCAGACAATAATTTTGGTATGGTAATGACAGGATTATGTGAAATGGTGGCTTCATTGGAACCAGTGGGGAAAGGCTAGTTTAGTTTAGCAAAGATAATTTGGATACCTAGGAAGTAAATGACTGAAAAAATTCAAAGGTATCAAATCAAGAAGGAACCAAAGTTGTGATCTGAACCCATCCTGCACCAACTCAGCACTGACGGTAGAACTGATGTCCTTACTGTTACCCTTCCCAGACAGCTCACGTAATTTGAGACCAAGCAGGTTCCTGGCCACAGGCAGGGGTCATAAGCCTGCTTCAGGCTGAGAAACAGAGAGGAAATTCAGGTAATACATAATTCCAGAAATGAAGTGAGTGATGGACGTCAACTATAGTCTCTCTTCATTCTCCCAAACAAGAGAAAAATACTTTGTCTTGACACACCCATGGAGTATTTGTTAATGACTGGCAAAAGGGCACAGGTCGGTATGGGATCTTGTTGAGACAGAGATAGGTGTTTGGGGTCATTTGATACTGAGCTTGAGGATCTCTGTTAATCCTGACTCTCCTTATTGCTTAAGGGAGGTGTCAATGAAAAAATATTAATTTCGCTTCTTCAAGGCAAAGTCCTTTCATCCATACCATTAAGTTTTGCTTTCCTTTCTAAGAAGTGTTGAGGGAGCTTTGAAAACAAAACAAGCAAAGCTCCTGCCAAAACAAGTATTATAGAGAAAATTGAAGCTCAAATGTGAATGAATAGTAGTAAAGTTTAGAGAGAAATTAAGTAAGAGACTAATGATGTAAATATTATATAGGAAGGAAAATTAGTTGGAAAGTGTTAAAAGAGATTGAGAGGAAAAAGAAAAGTGATTTAGAGACGGGTTTGGGGCTTTTGAGAAGATGGAGATGCAAGAATGTGAGTGACATAATGGTAGAAAAGTAGTCTAAGAATCAGCCATAAATGTTCTAGAAGAAAACTGAGTTTTAAGTAAAAGAAAGAACAGTGGGGAACATGCTACAGACAGGAGAAAAAGAAAGATAATGCTAATGAAATATATATCCAATAATCAAGATAGAATTTAATAGCACAGAAAAAAAAGTTTGCTTTTGTTGTTTTGGGGTTTTTTTTAGATTGTGCCTGCTATTTCAGTTCAACAGAAAGGCTCAAAGATAGAGAAGAAATAATCAGAAAATGATTTATTCAGAAATATACTCTGACCTGAAACCAAAGAAGTGACACTAAAAGTGTAGGTGTATAAATAAAATTATATTCCTAGACACTTGAAAAAAATTAGCTGACTGAGCAGTTATGATAAGAATGGGAAAAGAAATCAGTTATGAGAGGTTGCATAGATTAGAGAAGATGGTACAGATCTTTTCAAAATTAAAAGTTCCTCCCTTTCAAATCTATGATATTACTAAATAGCTTTAAGAAAGAACCTAAATCAAGTAATTGTACCCAGACTACAAGATAAGCGGATCCAATTCAAAAGCAGACGCTTCACAAAACAGCACTTTTGGAGACTATCAGAATATCTTGCTCATGATGTCAAATTACGACTTAATCCTCTTGCAAGGAAGGAATGGGAATGAATGTTGCTAACAAGTTAACATTCACATTGAATTGCTGTTGCATCTAAGTCACCTTTAAGTAAATGAGATAATTAATGAGTTTGGGAACAAACCAAATACAAAGCATGCATCAATACAAATAAATTGATGATTTTTGCATACAAAAAAAGACAATTACTTGGAATGCACAATAATTAAGAAGTATAATGTTTTTTGAAACTCTTTCTGCATGGATATTATCCACGTCATTCTATTCCTTTTTGCTAGCTCATGAGCATTGAGTCCTAAAAGTACTCAGTATGCCTGTATTTCTCTAAGTACTTCTTGCTCCTAAAAGGCTTTTGTATCACTGTAATTCCAGCTCTGATCAGAGAAGTACTTTTTGAAGTCTGTAGTAACACCACTTCTTTATAGGTGAATAAGCAGCATGATATGCAGTGTTACAGAGCAATGGAGATGGCATTCATCACTTTGGAGTCTGAGGTTATGATTTGGAACCCCAAATGATCAATAACATTATCAGTAAGATTGGAATATTTTGTTCCCTGCAACCATTGTAGTCAGTTCTCTAACCTCATGAAGTTACTCAGCAGATCAAATTGCTTATTTTCAAGGTTTAATTCTAACCTAGCTCCTTTCTCTGGCAATTATGTTCCTTATCGCAACTCACAATTACTGTGAAAACATTCTTCTGAAATTGGTTTCTGTGCTGCAAAATAAGTGAAATAGTAAACTGATCAATTATTTTGAGCAATCAAAAATATTTTTTTTAGGAAATCTTGCCACCATTTGTACAAACCTTCAAATTCGTAAGTTTTCCAAATTAACTGAATTAATTTGAAATGGGACTATTCTATGTGCAGTATCAAGAAGTGATCTGGTTGTTTTTCTTTGCTAAGCAGTAAGTCTTACATTTTGATGTCATTTATGTTACCCATTGCAATGAAAGTCAGCTGGAGTATAGTTAGAAACATATGCAGTGTGCATTCTCAAAATGGCCAGTCTTCCATGAAGAATTAGATTTTATTCAGAGAAATAATGGTTATTAATATACAACTGGTAGTGCTTATTATTCAAGGAGTCATGAAAGTTTAAGATTCTCGTTAGAAAGAGAGCCCAGTCCAGAAATACTTGTACTTTGCCGGCCCTTTCTCCTTCACTAGCAGAATTGAGACCTTTTTGTAGTTAAAACAGCAGCCAGAACCCATAGCAGAACATCCTGGCCCACTGAAACATTATTTCAGTCTTTCAGGTCTTATGTAGTGTTATCTATTGGTTTGAAAATACCCATTCCTCAAGCCTGATTTCTGAAACTTTAGTTTTCTAAAAGTTTGTATCACCACTCCAGTTATAGAAACACACACATAAGTATATTGAAAAAAAACAACCTTGAGCTGCTTCCTTAGAAAATCTGTAGCTGCAAAAGACACTTAATCAACATTAAATATTTGTAATGAAACTCTGCCATTGTTTAACCCCAGCTGGCAACTAGAGCCACATAGACACCCCACCCCTTGCTGCCCCTTCTCTCACACCTCACCCAAGATCGGTGGGGGAGAAGTGGGAAAAAAAGAGGGGAAAGGGAGGAAAAACTTTGTGGATTGAGATAAATACAGTTTAATAGAAACAATAAAAGTAAAAAAAAAAAAAAAAATTAAAAACCAATAGTCATTATTGACATTCCCTTCACAGCAATCAAAATTAATTCTTTCCCAGCTGAAACGAGGACAAGCTCCAAGTCATGTACATCTATCAACTGATTCTTTGTAAAGAATGAAGAAAGGTGCTTGAAAAAGTGTTTGAAATATGAACGATTTACTCTTTTTCTAAGGTAATTACATTGTTTGAAGCAAGATACCTAGGGAATTTTCAAGCATGGTTTTTCGCTCTCTGTTAAATTTACATAAATAACTAAGCCTTGGAGTTTCCTTGGGTCATATTCCTCCATAGTTATATAAAGAGATGGAAAAGTTTAGAGTGTTTCTCTCATAGTTTTCCCTTTGCCTGGAAAAACTATGGATGGTAGTATTCACATTATTTTTTTCTTGTGGATTCCAGGGCTTGCCTACTTTAAACTCCAGAATTAGTTAGATGTGAAGCTCTCCTAATCATAGAATCATAGAACGGTTAGAGTTGGAATGGACCTTGAAGATCATCGAGTTCCACGCCTCCTGCCATGGGCAGGGAGACCTCCCACTAGACCAGATTGCTCAAAGCCCCATTAAGTCTGGCCTTGAACCCTTCCAGGGATGGGGCATCCACAACTTCTCTGGGCAACCTCCTCCAGTGCCTCACCACACTCACAGCAAAGAATTTCTTCCTAATATCCAATCTAAATCTCCCCTCTTCCAGTCTAAAACCATTACCCCTTGTCCTATCACTACACTTCCTGACAAAGAGTGCCTTTCCTGCTCTCCTGTAGGCTCCCTTCAAATACTGGAAGGCTGCTAGAAGGTCTCCCCGGAGACTTCTCTTCTGAACAGCCCCAGTTCTCTCAGCCTGTCATCATAGGAGAGATGCTCCAACCCTCTAATCATCTTTGTGGCCCCCTGCAGTTCTATGTCCTTTCTCTGCTGAGGACTGCAGAGCTGGACACAGTACTCCAGGTGGGGTCTCACAAGAGCAGAGCAGAGGGGCAGAATCACCTCCC
>VZRU01013722.1:32730-57462 GCA_013398155.1 Pedionomus torquatus | reverse complement strand
CATCTTAGACCTTTTGAACATGCACATACCTGATTCTGTGCAAGTTCAAGAAGCACTAATACACACCTAATTTGACTTCTCTTTGTTATAGAATCACAGAATTGTTACAGTTGGAAAGGACCTCTGAGATCATGAAGTCTAACCATACACAAAACCACAGTCCTCTCCATACAATTTTGGCCACTAGAGCATGCCTTGAAGTGCCACTCATTTCATTTCTGGAGGCAATTCTACCATCTCCCTGGGTAGGCCATTTCAGTGCCTGACGACTCTTTCATTAAAGTAATTCTTCCTAATATCCAGTCTAAATCTCCCCTGCCACAACTTCCTACCATTTCCTCTGGTCCTGTCATTANAACATGACACAACTATACACTAAGGAAATTGAACTCTGTATTGTGACACATTATGAAATTTAAGATTTCCAATAGTTTTCTATCCATGTACATAGTACCTGATTTTATGTATTTTTTCAAGATATTCACTACTGCAATCTATATGTCAACTTTCAAGTTACTCATTGGTTATTACATGTTTTGTTACAAAATGTTTGTTGTTCTGGTTTTTGTACAAATATGTCCTGATATCCAAGAGCCAAAGTTTAAGTCTGTGATTTTTAATCAGGTCAAGTACCAGTGCCAAGTACAGAGGCACCATCACTTCCCTACTCCTGCTGGCCACACTATTCCTGATACAGCCCAGGATACTGTTGGCCTTCTTGGCCAGCTGGCCACACTGCTGGCTTATATAAAGCCAGCACCCCCAGGGCCTTTTCTGTTGGACAGCTTTCCAGCCACTCTTCCCCAAGCCTGTAGGGTTGCCTGTGGTTGTTGTGACCGAAATGCAATACCCAGCATTTGGCCTTATTGAATCTCTTAAACTGGCCTTGCCCAGTTCCCTTTGTAGAGCCTCCCTACCCTCAAGCAGACCAACCTGTGATCTTTGTTAAGAAAGACATTTATCCAAATGCTAAAAGCAGATCTATCACTGCATTCCCCATAACTTTATTCTCTGGGGAATTACTCAAAAAATACCTCCCTATGTAGTTTCTATTTCTTCTTCCAGTTTTTTCTAGGTTGTTGAAATTGATATTAAAGTAGGCTAGATTGGCCAGCAGTGGAGAGTTAAAGGGGATGAAGTGAAAGAGAACAGGAATGCCTAAGTTGTGTCTGAGGAGTCTAGGGTGAGTATTTAGAGTTTCAGGAAGAGTTAAGTGGGATTCAGAAACTGTGGGAATATATGCATGTTTGGGGGGAGGGTCTTTCCCTCCCTTAATAAGTATTCCTCCCTCTGACTGCTCTGATCTCCAAAGAAGGCTCTCACAGCCCTCTCCTTAGTCCTTTCCTTTCTTCATGTAATCCCCTTTTGTTCACCCATCCTGTCCTCCGCATGGCGTTTATCTGTCTTTCTGCATGTGTGGTTGTCTTTTTTCTCACTGAGACTGGCTTTTCCAATTATTCCTGACTGTTGAATTTGCAAGTGCTAGGGTTCAAGAGACAGTAAACTATGTATAAGAATATTGATTTCTGTATAAATATATTTTGAAAATGGAGAAACAGAGTTTTGCAAGAAGCAAGTGATGACCAAAACACAGACAATAAAATTCCAGAACTTTTGTTTGTCCTCACTTTTTGATCAGACAATCTTTTTTCTTCTTGGATGTTGTAGTGTGAAGTCTGAATGTAAACCTAACCATAATTGCTGTTGCTGTATAATAAACCACATGAAATGTGAAAGATACAATATATAGTGTAAGTATGAAGATCAATTTTTGGGCAGATTATGTTACTTGTAATTAAATTCTCACTGTATTTTCTATCATTGCAACTACTGTATTAACAGAGCCATGTGACCTAACAGTGTCTGTCTGATTTTGTTCATTAAGGATAATGGTACAGAGAGAATATCTGTAAGAGAATGAAATTTATATCTCAGTGAGAAAAGACAAGAAGTAGGTCCCATCTTCTTACTCTTGCTACCATTAATACAATGCCAAAAGGGCTGCTCTCTTCTCAGCCAGGAAACAGGTTCCTTCAACAAGTTTGCTTGAAGAATTATTCTTAGAGCCTACATACCAGCATGCTGAGAATGATAGCTATATTACAATAGCAGAACTTGTTAGTTGGAAGATCACTTCTGACAAAACAAACATATCCAGCCAATCAATTTATCACATAAAAATGCCTAGAACATATGAATTTTCCTAAAAATAAAAATTAAATTATTTAAAAGTATTTGACAAGATGAAAAACAACAATGAGCCAGATAGATAACAAACTATGATGAGATTTTGTCTTATCCTTACCTCAGTGAAGTATTTGGAAAGGGAGTTGATGGTGTCCTAAAGGATGTGGAGAAATGTAAAAAGACTGCAACAAATAACATGATTTTTAAGTCTTGACACCAGGACATGGAATTCTACCCCTTCCAGGTCAGAGGCATCCAGCCGAGGTATCAAACTGCAGATAAATGGTGAAACTGTGGGGAAGCTTGACCTCCATGTCTTTCTTGCTCACCCCAAATGCTATCTTAAACTGTGCCAAGTTTGCTTTCTAATTGTAGCATGAAATTGTGACACTCTTTTGCATCAAGATATTTAAGATGCTCCACCTGACTCTTTAATCAAAGTAGCATTCATTCCCAACTATGTGCCATTCCATGATGGTTTAAAGGCATTGCAGAGTACAAAGAAAGCAAAATGAATCACTGGCAATCAGTACAACAAGCAGCACAGTTTGCAGGCTCTCAACTGGAAGAACTGCAGAGACTCAAACCTTTTGTTCCAAAAGTAACCAGTACTCCTCTGTATGCTTTCTGTACGCTTCTTTTGCCAAATAGCTATGAGGAATGCTGTGGCTGCTTGTAAAGGGAAGACAACATCATTTACCATTCTGGTTTGCCTTGCTTGACTTACAATTCAGATACAAATGGAGAAATAAAAGCCCTCCACATTATGTTTCCTTCTCTTTTCCATGTTGTCTGCTTATTGAATCATCTGTGAGAAGGTATCTAGGACACTGACAATCCCCTTGGTATCCTCCTGATGTTTGCCATAGCTGTGGTTTTTGGTCTTTTAATACAAATCTTACACATGTTTGAAGATATTAGGCTTCAATGCTTTGGCTCAAGGAATGTGGTATCAGTTTTCATGAGGTCCATGGGAACTCTCCTATATGTTTACCAGCCAATGCAGAGAATGTGATTTACTAATGATGGCATACACTTTTATATTTATTGCTACTGCAATAGGAAGCACCATAGTTTATAGCATTTACCTTGTTCAAACAGATAGGGAATTATGTTTCCTCTGTTATAATATCACATATATACTACAGCATGTTTGTATTCTGTGTGCTATGAATTCACATTCACCACCTGCATTAGAAGAAAAGCCTTATCATAACAAAACAGATTCTCTTTCTAAAACTTCACCTATGAGTATTAATTGAAGTACCTCTGAGTTTGTAACATGATCTAGATTCTTTTTCAGCAAATATACATTTGCTTGCCAACTCATTAGGTAGAAGTTCAAATATTGCCTGATCAAAATATAATAAATTTTGAATTAAAGACAAATTACGTCCATTGACATAAATGAAAACTGAGTGAGATTGTAGATAAAAATCCCAGAGAAGTCTACTCACTTTAAGGAGTGTAACTATAACTTCCCTTCCTAACATATTTTGCTATTTGCTGTTTGACTTGTATTTATTAGATTGCTGTCTTTCATAGAAAATGGTGGCTTCTAGGAGAAATAAATTTTATTGATTAATTTTTGGGGATTAAAAATTTTAAGTATAAAAGAACACTGAGGCCATTTTTCCAATTCTAACAATTTTGCATCAGGGTCAAAAACTTCTGATGGTGAATGGAGACTTCAGTAGAGTTTCCAGTTTAGGACAGTATACCAGCTTGTTCATTAAAGATCAGCGGTGTAATGTCTGAAAATCCAAAGTCAGTAAAGAGTTTAAAATCAGTCATGAAGTAACTGAGGAAGTAAAAATCACTAGACATTTTTAACAATTTTGGTACAAACTTGAGAATTTAATATCAAGTTTCAGTTTTCCAGCAGTCTAACCTTTTTAGTATGTTCTCTGTCCCTCTGTCTAGTGACATATTTACCAAGGATAATATTTATAGAAACACTGGCAAAAGTTAAAGATAGCTTTCTCTGTATCCCCAGGGTAAGCATATTCAGTTTTAGAGTGTATGTTAGTGATAGAAAAAATAGGAATATAAATACAAAATAAATACAAAAATAGAAAAAAAAAAAAAAAAGAACATAAATACATAAGTATATCTTACTGCTAAATGGGTAGAAATTCCTGTTGGAAAATGAAGAAGGGTTTTCTGGGTCACATTAGATTTGATCTGTATGATGTATAAGATAAATAAAATACTTTTAAATTAAAGTATTTTAAAGCTCAGGCTTGTTTATCTGGTTGGGGTTTTTTTCTTTCTAATATATACATGGAAGCTGAGGTAAGTAATTTTTTTATGTACCCATCTGGAACCAAAGTCCTCAGTGATTCCAGAACAAAGCAGATTTGATGCACTATTGATTTTCTACCTTAGCAGTAGAAAAACAATTGCTCTATGCAAAGACCTGTTTTTCTGGATCTCTGCCATCCATCTTCTTAACATTTATATAACATAGCATTTTCACAGCAAAAGAAATTCACACAAGGTTAAAAAGGGAAAAAAAAACCTCTTTCATAATTTTTAGGCAAGTCTTCATATTGTAAAATACCTTTTGAAAAGTATTTAATACACTTTCCAATACATGTCTGGGCTTCTTTGTAGTACATAGATGTTCTCTTAATTGCATCTGCTCGCTCTTCCCTGCCCCCAGACCACATGCTGGTCAGTTTACCTGCAGTAGTGAAGGGACAGGGTCAGCCACTATGTACTTATCTTCCCTGAATACAGAGTTTTGGCCTTAACTTTCCTGAATCAAACTGTGGTTTAGGTAAGAGGCATCAGGAGCCACCAGCTAGGAAAATCAGTACAAATGTCTCTAGGAGGAGTAACAGGAACTGTGTGCTGGAAGCTCCAGCTCAGGATCTGGTTACAATGCACTGAGTCCAATCCTCTCTGCTGTAGGATTTCTTTGCCTCAGATCTGCAGACAGTTTAGAGCTCTTTGGAAGCCGAGAGTAAATCACAGGAGCTGGGTTACAGTGTAACCTTCTCATGATATATTGTACTATAAGGGCTATTTTACAACAGCATACACAAGTCACTAAAAAGTCCAAGATGAAGCACTATTTTATGTGTTTATAGGTGCAGACAACAGAAAGTTTAAGGCAACAATCCCATCAGTTCATAAATCATTAAAGGTAAGACTGCCTCTTGTTCATTACTAAGTTCAAGGAGAATAATATTTTGTAGAAATAGTATGTGATATCTGTACAGAAACCTGGAAATTTTTACATATTAAAAAAAAAAAAAAAAAAAAAAAAGTGCCTTCCTTCAAAAGGTCTACTGCAAACCACTTAGAAGATATGTCATTGCATTTTACTGTCAAGTCTCATCCTCTATCATTTAGTATGAATAATAAACAGGAATCTCTTCCTATACAAGGCTCATCAAAATTCCAAGCAAATATTTTCCATCCCTAAAATTAGTTTTCTATGGAAATGTCAATAGCCATCAAAAGGAAAAAAAAAATAAAAAGAAAAAAACAAAAGGAACTGGAAGCACAGAAATCTACGTGTAAGGTTGCAACATTACACTTACTTTGTGTAAGGTAGCAACAAAAATAATGTTTGCGTTGTCTGATGTTCCATCCTGCTATTGCCATCAGGATCCTAGGTCAGCATCTCTCATGCTGCTGAGAGATACTTCTCATCTCCAGATATTTCTGGATTAAAGCAAATATTAGAAACCTTTTGTTTCACATGGAGGAACTGCTTTCTTCAAACTCCTTTTGTAGTCAGAACACTTCATCACAATTCTGATTCATTCTTTCAGTGGTGGTCTCATCTACCTACAGAGCATTCCCAAGTTATAGTCTAAAATTATGATTTTCACAAAGATTATGACTTTTCCTGGACTTTCCTCTTTTTTTCTATTTTATCACATTGTACTTCTGTTATTCATGACTGATGTTTTTCTTCACCCAGCCTCGTCTCTTCCTCTGCTCTCTAATGTCATTTAATTGTGCCTCTTCTTCATGATTTCTGTCTGCCTAGACAGTGCAAGACAATTTGATAACCACTTTTTGTTATGATTTCAACAATTTGGTATAGAATGCTTCTTCAGAAATACTTTATTAATATAGGACCAGTAAAACCCAAAAAACTAGTACATGTGTTCTTATGGAAAAGAATATTTATGAATTTTTTGTCTCCTTTAACCTTGAATTTATTTCAAAGCCTGTAGATGTCATGGACAGCATTTATGTTTACTCCCATTTTCTTGTGTTCCAACATACATGACTCTTGTGAATAAAATTTGTATCTTATACTAGCAAGAAGAAGAAACAAAGAAGCAAATAAGTAAGGTGGAGGAGAGGTAAATGGTGCAAATCATTATTATTCCATAAGTTTCAGTGGAGCTATGCTGACTTACACAATTTGAAAATGATCTGTCTTAGAGAGAAATGAAATTAATTTACATGAAGGATTAGTATTGCACAGAAGAAATTGTGGCCATCTGCTGTTGTCACCTTATGGTGCAGAGGGCTTTGAGGAAGGGATGGTAAACAGTGAAACAAGTGAATAGAAGAGCCAATAATCAAAATTTTACTGACAAATCAAATAATTACATCTTTCCAACCCATTTTACAATTTTGGATTTACTATGCCACTTGGATTGTTGACAGTAGATTCTGGACCACATGAATTAGGGGATAGCAGCTGCTAAGTTTTTTATCAGTTCCATATTCACATGTTTTTATATCTTAATATAAATGTCTTAATATTTATAGCTTAATTTTGTTTTACAGAACTGTGGATGAATCCTACAGGTACTCCATGATAAGATTCTACTAAAAGGACTAAGGTAACAGTAAATATAACCAAAACACAGCTTTAGAAAGCATAGAAACAATCAAATAATAAGAACGTGGGAAGTATGTTCATGCAGAGTGTAGCAGAGACAGACTGATTGATTGACTGAAATAAAAAAAGCTACTGTTAAGGGTTGGGTTTTTTTCTAATTTAATAAAAAACTAAAGAACATTTATCTACTTTTAAACTACTAAGCTTCTGTCAGGTTCTAAGAGTTAATGCTTCTAATTTCTCACCCAAAAGAAATGCATAAGATTATGTGAAGAAGAGCAAAATCTGTGAATGAACCATGAATTTTCTGTCCAAGTCTATACTTTATAGTTTAGACAATATCAGAGGTTACTGATAGGTTTCTTAGTATGAAATAAGCTGGCATCTTTTCTCTCTGTATTTTTGACACATCAGTTTTTTTAGAGTTCTCCAAGGTTTCAGCAAAGTTTTGACAAGACTTTGGTGGTTGATATCTTTATAAATAAGTGAGACTGAAGCACGTGAAACCACTGTAAACCAAAAGGATAATCTGAGATATTCTTAAACTATGTACAGAAAAAAACTTGCCTACAGAAAGAACCATAATGAAACTGTATGTGATGCATAGTAATTCATCAGATCAAATGATATTTACTATTGTAAAGAAGGCAAGGTGTGCACCCATTAGACCTAAGATAATCAGGAATCACTGTCAACTGAGTGTGAACATGGAGCTATGAATCCATACATGCAGTATAAAGTAACATAAACCTTTGAATTCCTTTTAATGCAAATTTGTGCGGTATGAACAACTTTGTTCATTTGGTGTTATGGAGTCAAACATATATGTCTGCAATTTTTAGTAGCCATTAATTGTTGTCTTGCACTGTGCACTGTGCATCCCACTTCATTAATCACAAGGACAGTGGTAGACCAAGGGGTGTGCAATAGGAACTCCCTAAACCATAAGGAGCAATTTTTTTGCTTCTGCACAAAATTGTGCAATAAGCTGTCCTTCCAACATTCTTTTTTATAAGAAGTGGTATTTGAAACCAGTAGCAACTGGTCTGTCTCAAAGTAATAACAACCAAACTGCTGCATTTAATGTACTGGACATATCTAGCCCCCAGTGCACTGGTCTTGATGCACTTAAGACACATGGCCACCATCATGAGGGAACACATGGAGAGACAGGTGATGAGAAATGGAGGGGACGTGAAGGGGCAATTTCTGGGGACATGGCTGGAGATGCACTCTGTGAAGGATGTGTTCCATGCCAGAGCAGGGACAACTGAAGGATCATGGCTGTGGATGACCCTCTCTGGAAGGGAAACCACCAAAAACCTGAGGCTTTCACTGAAGATCTTGGGAGGAATCAAGTATAAAATGCAGCAAAAACAATGGGAGATGAACCCGGGGAAACAGGAGTTTCCTAAGTGTTTGTTTAAATGACTA
Source organism: Pedionomus torquatus (assembly GCA_013398155.1). Lineage (NCBI taxonomy): Eukaryota > Metazoa > Chordata > Aves > Charadriiformes > Pedionomidae > Pedionomus > Pedionomus torquatus. The sequence goes on along the minus strand of VZRU01013722.1, from coordinate 49,025 downwards.
TTTATTCTCAATATCTGAATTGGTAATAAAAAGGTTGTATAGGCAGTAAATTAAATTTAATTTAGTAAATATACACAGGTTGAACCTATTTTGTCCTTAACAATGGGTTAAGATGATTTTTTCCCAGTATTTTAAGATATATTGTGGTGACAGATGTTTTGATTTAAATTAGCCTGACTTTGCTCCTCCGTCAATAATTTGACAGTTTATTTTGCTGACCATATGGCTATAACTAGAACCCTAATCTGTCGTATTTGAACTGAAGAACAAGGTGCTGAGGACAAACAATAAGAGATTAATTTACTTTCCATTTCTGCTATTCCCTGCAGGGATGTTTTACATAATGAAAGCAACATTCTAAATTAAAATTGTTCCTTTTCTTATACCAAGTTTCTCGTCATATTTAGGAGGTTTTTAAGATATTCAATGTTTTATTTAATGCTGTAAGTGTCTTATTTCTAGTAGAAAACAAAATCCTGGAATCAGAAAAGGGGAAAAAATGCCGAGTTCCTGATTTTACTGGCCAGTCTTCTAATGCAACATTCTGTTCAATGTATGTAAAGAAGGACTGGATTTTCAGCACTTAATTATTTTAGCCAGTTGCCATCTGTTCTTTGAATTCTGACCTTTCTTTCCAAGTTGAAGTTACGTGGAGTATCTGCAGGCAAGCCAATTAGATCATGGATGTTCCATGCTGACATTACAACAGACTTAATGTCCACCTACAGAACCTCCGTTTATAAATTTAATAGTGATGGCACTTGCCTTCTGCAACCTTCATCCAGCAAGCAAATAATAGTTTATTACACTTGGCATTGTTCCTTTCAAATGTGGAACAATGAGCAGTGGCAAAATCACATTTTGATTTGTTTCTTCAGCCAATGACATTACTCATGCATTGTCAAAAGCTTTTCATGCTACAGTTTCTCACAAAGATAATGTAGGTTAACTCTAAAAAACAACCCCATAAAACTACCCTTTTCTTGGCTAAGAAGAATAGTCACAGACTGAAACAGCAAGAAGCTTTAAGCCACCTATTCTCTCATAAAATTCTCAGACAGCCAAGGTTGAACTTTGTAAGACTTCCATCACTCTGCTCTCATACTGTCTGTCCTCTGCTTATGGAAGAGATTAACTATCTACAGAGTTCTTACACTGGCAATATGAATACATACAAAATACCACCATATTTATAAGAGTAATCATATTAGTAGATGATTGTTCATCAGCATACAATAGTGATACAGTATTATTTCAATATTTTTTACTTGCAAGCAGTACCAAAGGCATACTCAAGTCTATCTCAGCCTCTAATGAGGACCCCATTACTTGTGTGTATCTCAAATGTTATAATTCATGAATGCAATATTATCAGCAAAGAGTATACATCTATAGGACTTAATACCTAAATGTTTCCTTGCAAAGAAGCTTCTGGAAAAAATATATAGCTTCAGTTTCATTAAGTGTTTGAATAAATAAGAAGAAATATTTACTCTTCCTTGAAGAACATTTTGAAGCTGACTGCAAGTGCAAAGATAAGCTGTAGGGCATGATACAAATCCTATCAATGTCAATAAGAGTCAGCCCTTGTATTGATTTTAATGGTCTTTGAATCAGTTCTTAAGTGTGAGATTTTGATAACCCATTAAAGTTTCCATATTTTAAAACTGAACTTTTTCTATTGATCCACTAACTCATAGACAGAAAATAAACATTACATGAAGAAGCACAAATCCTTACCACTGTATGGGAACACACTACTTCAGTGTTTTTTATGCTTACAGTACCAAGTCAGATAGCTCTATTGGTAAAGTATTATGTTGTAGAGTTTCAGAAGTAATTTTGCTAAGTCTCAAGGAGATTAATCTTTTAATAGAACAAGTTGTCCGTTTGCTCTTAGTAGGAACCTTTTACTCTTTTCTCTGCTTCTTTGATGCTGCAAAGTGCAATAAAACCAACCGCATTTGCACTGAATAAAATTTACTCTGTTTCAGTGCTAGGCAGTGATAAAACTTCTAATGACCCACTTTACTCATTCTGTTTATTTGTCAGCATCGAACAGAAAACTCATACATCAGGAAAAAATATCTGATTATGTCATCTTGCTGAGTCTATACTAAACTGACCATTTTCAGGATTCTGGATAGAAAATTAGATGTTAATTCATCTTAACAAGTGAGTCCAAATACATAATTTCTTTTGTACAGGTGCTGAGAGGCTTCAGTATTTCCTCAAAAACATCTGAAAGAAGGGAAAATTAAACTGACTTAGATAAACATTTAATATAAAACATCTTTCTTAAAGGTAACAAACACATTACATTCAAATTGTCACACAGAAAGTAATTATACTTTTAAACCGATATGTGATACATGTACGTAAATACTAAATTTTTAATTTGAAACAGTTGGGCACAATAGTGTACTTTTTTTCACTGAAAACTACAGCTTACATCAATAGTAAATGTCTCAGACCTTAATTTGTTATAGATATCATTTATTCCTATGATCTCATCTTTATTTACCATTTAACCATGTCTGTGGCAAGACACTCTGAAGATCAAGCATGCTATTCTTTTTATGCTTTCTGTGATCACTATCTACACACTTTTTTTTCCAATTAAATTTGGCTTAAGGAAGAGCAGTACCTGTGGATGAACATATACAAAAAATCCTATCCTCCATGCACTTTGAGTTTTGACACCTTATGAGAATTAATATTTAAACATGGATATTTTTTTCTTATTATATCAACATATTTATCACATACTTAGTACCTGTCTTGCTCAAACCTCCTACTGCCTATAACACAATAGAAAATATTCAAGCAAACAGAAATACTATTTCATTTTTTCTGTTCTGTTGTAGGTTGACATCGTTGACAGAGTTGACAGAGATCTTAACTTTGGTTAGTCCTTTTCATTTTTTGCTCTTAAGAAGGAATTAATAAATGCTTTTTTAACCTCATTTTCATAAGTCATTTGTAGCAACAACAACTGAACAGAGAAAATATGTTTCATGGAAATCTCCCTGCCACTCAGTCTGTGTGCCATCATGTGTGAGCTCCTCTCTCACTCATGCCTTCACTTGTCAGGTTGCTATGGAACTGGCATTAGGGTGATGCAATTATCAGAGATGACTAGGTCCCTAGAGTTCAGAAGTCCTTTTTTCCAGACTGTGCGAGCTCATTTTCGTCTGTTCTCTTGCCATTTTTGGAAGGGATTTTTAAATTTAATTAGAAGACTACAAAGAAACATTTTGCCTCCATGGTTCAGGGCCATATTCATGCCATGTTTATAATTATTTTTTTTATTACTCTCCCCTTGAACTCACAGTAGCACTACAAAGTGAATTGCTTTTAAGCAATTATGTATCTAATGAAACTAATGCTCTTGCTATTTATATCTTTTGCAAATAAGACATAAGGACCAGTGAGCATGTAGAAAAGACCATTTTAGGAAAAGATGAGTGCCTCATTAAAAGCACCTTGTACTGTACAGTATTAGAACATCCTTGCTCTCCATTCAGATTAGCAATCATGGAATTAATAGCTCATTGTCTGTATAAACTATTTCATTAGTTCTGAAGTCAGCTCATCAGTTACAGTAGTGATGAAAGTGGAAATCACTGAGGAAAAAATGTACTACATCACCATTTAAAAAAAATCAGAACAAATCAAAACATCAAAACCCTATCTGTCTATATTTTACAGCAGCTATGCAACTCATGTCAAAATTCTGTGATGTACTGAGATACACTGGTATTAGTTATAACACCTAATAATAAAGGGAGACACTGAGATAGTAGCAAGAGGCCACTGTCCCAAGAAATAATATCATGAAATAAGAAGAAACACTTTACTGACATTACAGATTATATATTTTGACAGAAAGTAGTTTGAAAAAAAATAAAGTAAATAGAGTTCATGTTTCTGCATTAAAGAGCTAACAGAATTCAGCTCAGTTAGGACTAGGGGAATCGTTGATCATATGTACAACAACTGAACAGTTAGTAAAATTCCAGTGGTATCTCTTAATCTTGATCCTAAAACCAGAAGTAAAACTAGCCTGTAAATCATCCATCATTGTCATAGCCAGCAAGAAAAGGACTTGCATATTACTCACCATCATTCTAGCTGAGCTGTAGATTTAACGTTTGTATGCTTTATATACAGCACATAAACGTTATCAGTGGCTGCTGGGATTTAAGAGGAAACTGAGCACTCTGCAAGAACAAAGCCCCAAACAATTTGTATTCTGTTTGAGTAGAACATGAAGCAAAAAGTTGATTCACGTTACTCATTGATTGCATTACAATGCAGAAAAAGATTCCAGTCAAAAATAACAGAAATGTTTTATTTCACAGCTTTTTGGTTCAACCAGCAAATTGAACAAGAATAGCAAAACCAATTTCCTTATTTTAATGTCTGTGATCCTTTCAAATTTTTTAAGAAATTTATCATGACTTCACTTCCTTGAATTCAAGATTATTTTTGCCCTTGATGAAAGCAGTTAATGTTGCCAATTTTTCCTTTTCAGGCATGCCTGAAGCATTTTAATGGGAAAAATTCATCCTAGTGACATTTTAAAGTAGTGGATTAATGCATTCTTAATATAAAAGTATTCTTTATATAGATTAAAGAAGCTGGGAAGCTGTTAATATTGCCAAATATTTGAGACATTTACTTCAATGTAAGGCATTACAGTTAAGAATTTAAGACAAAAGATTCAGCAGATAAATTTTTATTTATCTGCTGATTTATTTATTAAAATTTGCAAACTATCCACACATCAATAAATTATGTGAGGCATTTGTTGAAATGATGGAAATAATATAGAGATCTAATTTTTTATATATGAATATTTAGAAGAACACTTTAAATTAACAAACTTGAAACTATTTTAAATTAATGAATTTGAGGGACTAAAAAAATTTCAGGTGATAATTCCACTTTTTCAACTCAAAAATTAGGATTGGATTAATCTGAAAATATAAAAATTAAACTTCTTTGCTTTTTTTTTTTTTTTTTTTTTTACAGCTAGCTGGATGTATTTATTGACAGCAGTGTTCTATAATATAATTTGATTTTAACAAACTGATATTTTCTGACAAAAAATTTCTGAACAAATTGTTCCCCACAAATTCAACATCTGATGTTTAAAGGAGTCGGGACGAGATTTTAAAATTCATTGATCCTTAGTCAATTTCTAGCAATGACTAAATAGAACAACAATATTTTTCCAATGTGTCTCAGCTAACTGGAGTAAACTGACAATATTTACCTTTACACAGTGTTGTTCAAAGTGACTAACAGAATGAAAGTTGCCTCCAGAGTCAGGAAATGTACCAGAATTTATAGAATACTGAGAGAAAAAAAAAAAAGATATTTTTACAACAGAAAAAGCACATTTGTGTTTGCTCATGAGCTTTTCCATAACAAGAGTGTCAGTATAGCTTTTCTGGGTAACTAGGATATGAATTAATGACCTATAACACCAAGAAGAACCTAAAGTGACAAGAAATTTAAATGTTCATAGTTAATTTATATAGGTCCAGATTAAAACTTTTGGAACATCCTGAAAAAGATCTGAAATATCCTCAAAAGCTTCAATGATTAACATATAAGCAGCATGAATTTTATATTAACATTTCTGTTTGTAATTTACCAATTCACTTAACTGTGAATCAAACATTTTTTCATATTATTCTTCTCCTCTCCATGTAGCACTCATCTTTCTTAACATCTGGAAACTACAGATGAAGAATAACAAAAACACTCAGGTGAGGTCAAGTGATGAGCTGATACTTTTCTATGGTTATACAGTATGTGTATGATGGATTTCCCATGCATTCATGCAAGGAGCCGTTGGGTAGCTCACAGAATTCCTTTGAAACTGTTATGGTCCATCTTGAGTAAAAAGAAATCTGAAACTTCTCTACAGAGATCTCTTGAGGTAAAACTCCATCAGTTCACTATCCATATTTTCTGTTAGAGTCTAAATATACTTCAGGTTCTATTTTTAAACAGGTAATAAGACAAACCACCAATGACATCCCCAAAACTCCAAAATACAAAACCAAAACCCATCTCATTTGGGTTGGGTTTTTTTTTCTTCAACTACTTTAACTTCTCAGAAAAGACACCCCTTAACTTTTATGGAGACCTATGGAAGAACAGTGACAACACAGAAGCAGGTGAGGGATCACTAGGTTTTTTTGTCTTTTTTTTTCTTTGGCTGGTTAGTTGAGAAAGATTTGAAGTTCATAGAAGTTTGCTGCAGGTATAACTTTTTAGAGGAATATGAAAACAGTGGAAATTGAAGGACATGCAAGGGTTTTTTAAATATTGAGTCATCCCCACCTTCCTGTGCAGTTAACCTCCATTACAGGTGTTAACTTAAGATGTGACTGATTTGCTGTGTTAGAACAGACACAAAGAGGAACTGCCATGTGAGGTAATAATTTTTGTCCTTCAGCTTTCTAAGATGATATCACAGCTTCCTAATCATTGATGAAGTTTAAGTTAAAATATGTTTCTATTCAGATATGAATAAATGGAAGAATTTTAAATGCATACAGCATTGTATAAACTTGTCATAGAACCTCTGAGCCATTATTCCTGAATTAATTATGACCTTCTCGATTTAGTACTGTCACTCACTCATTCGTTCTCATTTCTGTCTTACATGTGTGTCTCTCAAACATACAAATATGTCCCAAACAACTTGCTTGTTCCGATTCCTGAAGTTTGTTCTAATTTTAGGTATTTCATATATATATATATATTATTGGTGTCTCTCTGCTACTTTTTGCAACATTCTTCAGATTACTTTCTGTCAAGTTTTTTTGACTTTTGTTAATAAGTTCAGTAATATTAGGGGAGATAGACATATGTGATTGTATGTGCCTCGATTCCATAATCAACAAAGTAACATGTACACTTGTTAAATAATATTATTTTTTATAAACACCAATTATTTATCATATTTAGACAAAACAGTGGAAAGATAAGAGAAAAGAAAGATGCTACAAAAAATTAAGACCTTAATCAATTATTTAAATGGGAATAGTATGAAAATGGGGGCAGGCAGACATGAATTTATTTTTTTTTCTAACCCAAATTATCTGACTGTTTTAGACAGGCTTAAGTTCTGCTTGGCCTAGGTTCTGAGACATGACAATAGAGAGCTTTTTGACTCTAAGGATGATTACATACATATCTGTAATATCAGTGAACTCACATGTACCTGCAGAATTTTTTAATGAGTAAAAGAACAGATGTTTTCTTGTAATTATAAAAGAGTTTAAAAAGCAGAGAATTACAGGAAATACATTAACTGATGGTGACTGTTCTACAGTGGTCATTTTTAAGAAGAGACAGGCTTCTCTGGTCTCCAAGAATATTATTTAGCATAACTAAAAATGTGCCTGGTAAAGCATCCCAGGTCAATGTCTTTTTCTCATTTTATGCCAGTGGCTGATTTTGCCTGCCTATTCCACATTGTTAGCTTTAGGAAAAAAGCATATATTTTCATGACGTGTTATTTATATGTAAAATACACTGGAGATTATTATAAAAATGACTGTTGGCTGGCTACTATTGTGAAATAGTTACTTTTTTTTGTTGTTGTTGTTACTGCATTTTAACCATGTTCTCCTATTTACACACACTTCCAGTACCTGCCATGTCAGGCTGAGCTCAGTGGACTTTTAGCATGAATTTGGGTGCATTCACACTATAAACTCACTTTGTAGATAAGTCAGGTCCCAGCTGTTCTAACCTGCAGGATACATGCTCTCAGCCCAGACTGAAATTTTTAAATCTAAGTTGCTACTGTTACTGGATGGTAATTTGGGCCATAGAGATTTCCTTCACAAAGTGGGACAGCAAGTGTTCTCAAAATACAACTTTTTTATTTCATTTGGAAATAAACTATTGCATAAATCATTCAACTTTCCCTTATGTCCTTGTTCAAATAATAAAAGTACATATGTTGAATTCAAGCATTTCTGCTTTCACCATTGAGTCCAGCATTCAGGCTAAGAAATTTTGGTGACTTAAGAAACTTAGCTTTCTATAGAGACTTAAAAGACTTCATGCATTTTAAAACGCTAGCATTTTTAAACAGCTTCAAGGTTTTGAATATGTATGAGTACTTTAGGACAGGCTATCCTGCTGCAAAACCAGTTTGCATGGGTTTGAAATAAAAAAGCTACTTAAGGAACCTAAAATATTCTAAGCTCTCACTTTAAATGTCTCTTTTCTTTGTTACAGAGAGCTTGGACTGTTTAAAGTACAAATATAATTGTAAAGCTCTGGAAAAGGTGTGCTCCCTGACTTTAAAAGAGAGAGGGGCTGGGCCCAAGGTTCTGAAGACTATTCCATCTCCTGCTTGGAAATCTTTGTCATACTATCACCTAATCTAGGAATATTTATTCTTTCTTAAGGAGAAAAACAAAGCTCGCTGACAGAACTTCACAGATAATTGCCACTCTGAGTTATAAACTTTGACTCCTTATTCTAGAAATTTCTATATTCAACATATTTTGATAGATTCCCTGTTCTGCTGCTATTTTTTCTTGGTTTGGGCAATGAACAGTATTGCTACAAAGCCACACTTCTTCCTCCCTACCTAGTGGTATTTCATACACATTATCCAGGTCAGTTGAAGTTTTAGAAGCCACCTATGGCAACAGATGTTATAGGTTTGAGTCCATATCTGAACTCTGTCCTTATGTGGAAAACAGGAGACAGTGACTGCATAGTCAAGATCAGCTCAGCAGGAATACGTTGCACTGAATTTCAGATAACCATATATATCCTTGAAGGGTTGTCAGTAAACACCAACAGAACAGCAGCCTGAGCCTATTGTAAGGCACGGACTGCTGCTGTCTCCACCTCAATGAATCCCTGGATCTTCTATTCTTTTGCTCAGAGCATGAACAAAGCAATATCATAGCTTGTCACTTACGTCCTAGTACTTAGTCCAGTGGGCTTACCTCACAAAATGGTTTTACTCTAAAAGTTGTGGAAAATGGCCACATGTATGAAGGACAGAAGATAAGGACACCACAATACAGAGACTTCCCGGTCTTGAATATTGACAAATTACATTCTTTGGGGAGGGATGAGATCTACCAGGTGAGGCTCACATCTGACTCCTTTCAAAGCATTTTCTTAATGGTAGTTCCAAGAGTACCATTTGATAAGCATATCTCCTTGTTCTGCTTATCAACTTTATTACCTGTTATTGGTAATAATGGAAAGACAAATCTAGATTATGCTTTGTGTTTCTCAAGTTCAAAAGAGTGACCTAGACCACATTTGAAGAAAGTGGGATTTTTAAGATCAATTACTGAACATTAGTGAGAGGAACAAGATCATACTACAGCAAGAAAGACTGGAAGAATGACTTTACAAAAATCTATTTAATGAAGCTTTCATATTACTACAAAAGTTTAAATTACATTCAGCGCTGCCTAAAATTACATGACATTTACATCTTACTTTCAGTGAGAAACTTTCCCTCCTGTCCTGATCTGGTAAAACAAGCAGAACACACCTGAGTGAAGGAGATACTTGACAGATTTCTGTAGCTAATAGAAGTCTAATTTCTATATCATATTTCAGAGATGAAATATTATCAAACCTTCTTTTATAGATGATTGCTCCAAAGATGGTTTGGGAGAGCTTCACAGAATCACACAGAAAAAGAGAATGATTGAGTTTTCTAGGTTACAGCCATTTAATCATGGAATTGTAGAATAATTTATGTTGAAAGAGACTTCTGAACATCCTCTGGCCCAGAACAGGACCAGCTTGGACATTGGATCTAACGAGAAAGATCAGGTTTTTCAGGACCTCATGCAGGAGAATTTTGAGCCTTTCCAAGGAGATAATATGTTATATTTTCCTCAGGTAACCAGACAGCTACCTATCTAGTTCCAGAAAGCCCACTCAGTGAAGCTTCTTAGTTTCAAAGGATTTGGATGGTGCTTTGGAAGCATTTATTTCAAGATGGACACACTCATGCAAATTCTTTCATGACGGGTTCACATATAGGGCCTAGGCTGCAAGCTGTGTGAAAGCCCTGTAGCCATGGCTGAACAACACTGGAGTTTCCAAATGTTACCTTAACCCGAGTAAGTGGCTCCTGGCAAGCTCAGAAGGACAGCTGAGTTGTCTCATGTTTATCTGTAAAACAGACTTTATAGACTGGATGTCCCTAGTATGGCATATCTTATTTGCCTAAGGAGCCTGAAAGAACCATCTGGTCGTTTTTGAGCCTCATAGTTATTGTGATAAGAAACTCATTCAGGCAATTCTTCTGCAGCTGCAAAAAAGTGGTGAGACAGGCTGTATTTGAGAGAGAAAAAAAGATCTCAAATGCTGCTAAATATGTTTCAGGATAATGGCCTCAATAGCACATCTGATGAGCATTTAGGATAAGTGAATGCTGAATGCTTTATCAGTGATAACACAGACAAAGGTTATCGGCATGTGCCACACATCAAACATTGATCTCACTGCAATTAATTTAAGTGAAAAATTGTCTCCATCAGCAGATGCTTTTGCACAACATCAAAGCCTGTTTCTTTTCTGTTCCTCTTCTTTTTAATGGGAATCTTTGACCTGTCAAAGCAAGTAAGAAATCTTTGTTTCCTTTAATGTATTAGAGTTTCCCATGCTTTGTAATTAACCTCTCAACCTTGCAGCATGAATAGTATAAATTTTTATTATGTTTTGAGAAACAACATTCTATCTTCACCTTCTGGGATTATTTTTATAGAAATTTAAGTATTGTAATATTAATATAATCCAAATCACCTTCACCATATTAAGAGACATTCTACTGATAGCATTTTTTACTATAAGGTTACTCAAAGCCCATTTAAATGAATGTCAATACCCACAGAAATTTTGAATAGGATATATGTTGTCATTGCTGTTAGTCAGTACTGGTACAAAGGTTAGCTTCTGAGATACAAGTAGAACATTTTGAAAAGATGACAGCAACTTAAATACCACACACTGCTAGGGCCAGTGTGTGACTTTGCACGGGCACTGAAGAAAAGAATCTCTCTTACAAAGGGATGGAGGCAAAGTTCTGCCAGCAGTTTTTTTGAACACTGTAAGGGCCACCTTTGACATTTATTTGAAAATATCAACCTGTACAAGAAATGCAAAATAAGGACAATAATTAGAACACAGGGTAACTGTATTTTGTTCCAAAGAGACCAGGGGCAAATTGTTTGGGCAATCATTATGGGCATAATAAATCAACTCTAGAGGCCACCAGTGCTGAACAGTGTGAACGTAGAGATGCACTTTGCATTTTATCCTGCCCAAGACACATTGTGGAACTGATTAATTGACTATGGTCAATGTTACTGGGTTAACTACAGAAGGACTGCAACAAAAAGTGCAGTAAGTAACTTTGCTGAGCAGAAGTACAACCAGACGGCTTTTTTAAATTGTTTCCAGATTACCACATTATGATTTCAATTTACTTGTAACTTATGCCAGAAGAATGATTATTACAAATGAAAGTTTGGCAGACTTTTCTAAAGAGCAACACAAAAAATATGAATAGAGGACCATCAGTAAAATATTATAAAGCAAGCACAAATTACATATATATGTAAAAATGCAGCATCAATCTAGTTGTTCTGATTACTTTAACATTTAACCTGCAGAAGATGCACTCTTTGAAGAAAAAAAATAAATTGATTTTTCAGTATCCAGCTGTTCAATACCTATATTTGTGCATGATCATTTCAATATATTAAGATGCTCTCTGCATAATGAGACTGATTATATTATAGAATTGTAAACTAATATTCTATTTTCATAATATTTACTCGAAGAAGGAACCTTTCATTTAGCTTTTCTTACCTTTGCCTTAATTTGTAAGAAAACATACAAAACCAGCAAGTACAAGAATTTTATGTATTTAAATACAATTTATGAAGCTGACATACCATCAACAAAACCAATAAAATTATTGTCTGGCCCATAAGTTGATCAACAAGAAATTGTAGCCCAGGGAGGAGAATTAACAATGTGATGTTGTGATTGCTGGCTGTTAATGACCTGTGGAACTGGAAAAAGATATCCTACTGAAAAATAACTCGCTCTTGGAGATACCTGCAAAAGCCTTTGGATAACCAGAGCACACAACAGTGAGAGTGGTATAGTTCTTGTGGAAGGATTTCTGACTGATTATTTGAAGAATTATAATTCTTGTAGAAAATAAATACTTCTTACAGTCTGCAATTCTGTAGCTCTGTTATATTGGCAGCAGATACAGAGGGGGGAGCCTGATAAGAGCAACAACTTTCATTGAAAAGTTTGTTCAGTTTCTTCTCTATTTCCATAGTAACAAGTACCATGTTTCTAATTTTTCCCTATACCAAATTTCAGAAGCCCTCCATAAGGAACAGAGATGATATGGGTGTGCCTGTTAACTTTGTATCTTTCACTAGTGCTTCGCCTCCTGCAGCAGTATTACCAAAACATTAACTACCTATATGGCACTTAAAGTTGCATATTTCTATTACTGCTTGCTAATATAGCCCATAGGAACTCATGAGATGGTGTCTTCTTTGTAGTTACATCACTTCTCTGCAAATTTCTAGATCACAAATGAGAACCAGTTTTGAAAGACTAACAAGAATATTCAGAAGGCAGAGCTAAGTGGCAGAGCTATCGTTATCCAGATTTATACCAGAGCCTTACAAAATGTAGAGCTACTAAAATCCTGCTGGTTCCTGACATCCAAGTTATATGTTTTTTCTTAAAATGAAAGCATCTTCATAAAATTAAAAGCATCTTCATTAAAATGAAACCATTTTCATAATGGTTTAAAGCTTCTCTCTACCCCAAGCTTATATATCTTTAGAAGCTAAACCAGTAGTACACTTCAAAAACAAAAGCAGTAAAACATTTGTTTATTTCCAGATCTGAGAAGAAGGTCTCCTTCCTTTTAATACAACTGCATTTAATTATTAATAGCAACCTACTGTAATCTTAATATGATAGAAAAATTCAACTAAATCACCTGCTGTTGCATTTTTAAATGCACATTTCCATGGAGAGGCACAAATTGGATTTATTTGGAGCAATATATAACATTAATTTGATCAGAGCTAGGATGAAATATATACTTTAAATATTAAATAGAAAAAAGCAAAATTACAAATATTTAAGAGTCTAATATTTCTCATAACTTCTCCTGGAGAAGTTTCCTTTCTTAAAGGACAATATTTTCATTCATTTTGTCCATGAGCTATCTCTATAGAGCTGAGTATTAGCAGTCTTATATTAGTTTGCTTGGGTTGGGATACATTGCAACGTTATGCACGACCAGCTCTAACGTCCAATATAGGAGAATGTCTGCCCACAGTACACAGAAGAATAATATTTAAATTGAACACATGAGCATTAGTGGCTAGTAACTCTCTGGTCTATGAAAGTATCGAATACTTAACATTTTTAATCATGAAATAATTTTAAAAATTCAGAATGTGACTGTAATATTCTCACACATTATGTAAAATATAACATGATAACCCAACTTAGAATTCATTCTCAGCACTTTTTCTTGAAACGATTTTTTAACTGTTGGGAAAAGATTTTTGTCCTTTTTTGTCTGACAGCATCATGCCATCCAGAGGCCAACTGAGCTCATTACAAGGTTTGGTTGCTATACAAAACCCTTATACAAAAGCCAGCCATCTCCTGGTCAACATAGGGTTTGATTCTTATCTCGTCATAAGGAAATCTATGTTTACAAGACCTCACTTAGGACTGAAATAATATTTATGTCTTCCAAAACTCTCAACATCTTCAAAGTTCTCAACATGATAGGACTTCTCAGTAAAGTAGCAAACAAGAAGCTTGAGCTGAATGAGTAATCCAAGAAGAGCACATTAGTAGAACAGAAGTTAGGCACTGGATAACTTAAATAAATTAAAGCATTTAGCTTCCTGAATTTCCCTCATGCACTCTCTATCCTGTGAATCACTTACTGAATAGTCTAAAGTGATGTCCTCTCAGTTCTCAGTAGCAATAGCAGAAATTTTATGTATAGCTTGAAATTCCCCAATAGTTCATTCTCAAAGAAAAATCTGCAGATTCACTGAATATTTAACAGTAAAACCAAAGCACAACAAACACACAAAAAAAAACTTTACTTTTTTTTTGTCCCTAGATTATTTATCTTTGGATCTAGTGTCACATATCAAAGTAAAGAGTATAATTCCAATATGTTATTTCCCAGATTACAGCTTCACAAATTGATGATTATAATTAGACTAGAATATTTTCATTACCTATCAAAAAACCCACCACCTTTATTTTATTTAAACATGCAATAAATTGTACTTTTACAATTTTATTTATAACAAACTTTTTCTATTTTTCCTTTCAAAAATAGCACTTATAAAAATGTTGAAAAGATTTACGTTGCTTTAGGTTTCAGCAAAATCATTGCTTGCACATTATATAATGATTTTTCCTATTAAAAGAATGCATTATGATGGGGGTACATTAAAATATTAAATTTGTGAAGAGCTCAGGAACTGAAATTAATTAATAATTAAAAGGGGAAAGAAGAATAAAATCAATTTGATATTCTGCTCTCAGAATGAAAATATTACACTTCATTCACTTTGTTTATAAACCCTAAGTAAAAATTGAAAAGTTGACCCCTGTGATTAATTAGTTATGTTCCCAAAATTGGAAAATTTATCCTCAAATATTTTCATAAGATGAGAGAAAAATTGACAGAAAATTTATGACCATGCACCAGTCAACTCCTACTCACAAGAATTTTAAGGCATCATCAAGTAGATAACGATCAGCAAATAAGCATAAAATAAACTAGCTCAGTTGGAATTTTTCAGTTTCTGGAGAGAAAACCCTTTTCTTGGGGTCAACAAGTGTACATTTTAAGCTGAAAGCTGAGCTTGAGTTAAGACTGTCTCCATGCTTCACTAAAGGCCCACATGGGCAGCATCAGCATCATCACACACTCTAGAAATTTGTGCACAGAGTATTGATGGTTTGCACAAAGTCAGCAACAGCTGTATGTGTAATTCATGACCATTAGCTTGCTTAAGCCTTCCTGGTTTTTACTTCATAGGATGGATGTAGCTAGAGATTTTTTTTTACTTGAGTGCTCAGAGGAAATGTGTTCCCAATGTATTTTGGGAACACACTTGAAGTCACATAGCAAATTTTTTTCTTTATGCTACAAGGAGAGGTGGCCTGCGATATTTATTTCTCCTTGTACGCAATGTAATCATTAGCTGTTTCAGACTTAACAAGTTATTTTCTCTAAAATATTTGAGGTTCTCCGTGTTTTAAGCAGTGATATCAAAGGCATCTAGATCACTGACTTATTTATATTAAGGTTAAAGTTTTCAAGAAATAAATATATTTTTTAAAAGAAGAGATGGATTCAAAGATATAAAATATTTTGTCTGTTTTCTGTAGGTAGTACTTATCTCAGTAGAAAATCTATAGAGACTGTATTACATGGTTTGTTATGATGCAAGAAATTTAGGAGCAAACAGAAGAAACTTCGATAGGTTAGCATTATTTTAAACTATGTTTGGTGATTGCATTTTTTTCCCTGCATGATATTCTATGAACTACAAGACTGTACTGTGAAAGTAACTTTGAGTATAAGCATAATTTACAAATTGATTAGACTGGTCTTCTGTAACTAAAACAAAATTAGAATTCAAGTTGCATTATTTTAGATTATTAACACCAGTAATATTTAACTTCAATCAAGCATGACGAGTTGTAACTTAAGTACTAGATTAATATCATAGAATCATCTAGGTTGGAAAAGACCCTTGGGATCATCAACTCCAACCATCAACCCTACTCTACAAAGTTCTCTCCTACACCACATCACCCAACACCACATCCAAACAACTCTTAAACACATTCAGGGATGGTGACTCAACCACCTGCCTGGGCAGCCTTTTCCAGTGCCCAATCACTCTTTCTGTGAAAAATTCTTTCCTCATGTTGAGTCTAAACCTACCCTGTTGGAGCTTGAAGCCATTCCCTCTTGTTCTATCACTAATTACCTGTGAGAAGAGACCAGCACAAACCTCTCTACAGTGTCCTTTCCAGTAGTTGTAGAGAGTAATGAGGTCTCCCCTCAGCCTCCTCTTCCTCCAACTAAACAGTCCCTGTTCCTTCAACCACTCTTCATATGATTTGTTTTCCACGCCCTTCACCAGCTTTGTTGCCCTCCTCTACACTCACTCCAGCAC
>VZRU01013722.1:7575-32443 GCA_013398155.1 Pedionomus torquatus | reverse complement strand
TCCAGGTATACAATATCTACAGCCTTTCCCTCATCCAATAATTGGGTCATCTTGTCATAGAAGGAGATCAGGTTCAGCAGGCATGACATGCCTTTCATAAACCCCATGCTGACTAGGCCTGATCCCCTAGTTGTCCATTACGTGGTTTGTGAGCAATTGTTTTTTATAGCAATTATTTCAGTAAAACCAGAAAACATTTACCCCAACTACCAAATAACACTTACTCCAACTACCAACTGCCCCAACTACCAAATGACAGAATTCATATTATAAAAATTCCACAGTGTCCTTTTCTCTCTGAATGCAATCAGTTTTTTTTTCTATAATTCATTAGCATTCTTGCTGTCCCTTATTGTATTCTTGTCAACTTGCTGGTGTGGGAAATAGAAAGCTAATACTTAAAAAAAGACCAAGTTCCTTTTCTAAAGAAAGTTCACCCTCTATATAGAGTCCATGTGGAAAAGAAATCCAAGAAATATTGCTTTGAGAATATTTCAATAAAAAAAACTAGTGTTTAATCTGCAAATACCTTGGAAAGACAGGAAGGTGTTCCTGTGTCTAGTAATCTCTGGGTTATTGTAGCTACTAAAATCACACTTACACCAGTACTCCTTCCTCAGCTTTGCTTCTGCAAAGATTTCTTCACCAATTTAATTGTATACAATGCAAATAATCATATGAAAGTAGATTTCAATGAAATTATTCATTATATATAAGGCTAAGGTTCTGGATATCTACTTTAAAGTTAAAACATAAATATTAAAATATGTATCAATGAGCAGTAGAACAGAAGCACTCTGAACTTCAAATGATCATATCTATAAATTCTACTATTTGGGGTCTCATCTGGACTTTGTTTCTCCAGCCCCCAGTGTGCATTTGAGTTCTCAGGCCAGTCAAATGGGCAAGCCATAGCACTTGCTGCATCTGGGCAAGAGCAAGGCATAGAAAACTTGGGGGATAACATATTGGGGGATAACTTCTAGGCATGGACTACAGATATCCCCAAAAATGATTGTTATGTGTGATTGGGCAAATCGTGCAGTACACAACATGCACTACAAAAATGGAATCTGGGTGCATTCTATGTCAACCTGTATTCTTATACTGTTACAGATGAGTACTAGTCTATGTTTTTTGAATGGCTGATGGTGGGGTGTTTTTTTTCTGTATTCCTAATTGTACTGTTGATTACTTCAAGCAATATTAAAAAAAAAAATTGGAAGTTTTATATGTGAGCTGTTTCCATTTATGGAGAGAATGTCGGTTTTCTTTAGCAGGATAATCAGTCTATAATGTTGCACTGAAATCTTGACTTCACTAGCAATAAGATGCCATTAATTAACTTGAAGCAGTATGAAAGTTCTTGTTGAAAAGTCATTGGAACTGAGTGAAAAAGTAAACTCAATTGAAAATCAAAAGATAAAAATTATTTTTTTATCCTATGTTTTGACTTGCTGCAAGAATCCCAGTTCTCTATAGACAGTAACTCCTCAATCCTTTATTATCTTCTTTTAATATTTTTTTTCCTGCCCCTCTTCAGTCTCTCACTTTCTGTAATTTTTTATTAGGTCAACTATGCTTAAGACATTTTGTTAATTTTAACCAGTTAGAGTAGATCATATGGAAATCTGTCAGTGAATCCCTCAATGCCACGGGACCTAANTTTCAGTAAAACCAGAAAACATTTACCCCAACTACCAAATAACACTTACTCCAACTACCAACTGCCCCAACTACCAAATAACAGAATTCATATTATAAAAATTCCACAGTGTCCTTTTCTCTCTGAATGCAATCAGTTTTTTTTTCTATAATTCATTAGCATTCTTGCTGTCCCTTATTGTATTCTTGTCAACTTGCTGGTGTGGGAAATAGAAAGCTAATACTTAAAAAAAGACCAAGTTCCTTTTCTAAAGAAAGTTCACCCTCTATATAGAGTCCATGTGGAAAAGAAATCCAAAGAAATATTGCTTTGAGAATATTTCAATAAAAAAAACTAGTGTTTAATCTGCAAATACCTTGGAAAGACAGGAAGGTGTTCCTGTGTCTAGTAATCTCTGGGTTATTGTAGCTACTAAAATCACACTTACACCAGTACTCCTTCCTCAGCTTTGCTTCTGCAAAGATTTCTTCACCAATTTAATTGTATACAATGCAAATAATCATATGAAAGTAGATTTCAATGAAATTATTCATTATATATAAGGCTAAGGTTCTGGATATCTACTTTAAAGTTAAAACATAAATATTAAAATATGTATCAATGAGCAGTAGAACAGAAGCACTCTGAACTTCAAATGATCATATCTATAAATTCTACTATTTGGGGTCTCATCTGGACTTTGTTTCTCCAGCCCCCAGTGTGCATTTGAGTTCTCAGGCCAGTCAAATGGGCAAGCCATAGCACTTGCTGCATCTGGGCAAGAGCAAGGCATAGAAAACTTGGGGGATAACATATTGGGGGATAACTTCTAGGCATGGACTACAGATATCCCCAAAAATGATTGTTATGTGTGATTGGGCAAATCGTGCAGTACACAACATGCACTACAAAAATGGAATCTGGGTGCATTCTATGTCAACCTGTATTCTTATACTGTTACAGATGAGTACTAGTCTATGTTTTTTGAATGGCTGATGGTGGGGTGTTTTTTTTCTGTATTCCTAATTGTACTGTTGATTACTTCAAGCAATATTAAAAAAAAAAATTGGAAGTTTTATATGTGAGCTGTTTCCATTTATGGAGAGAATGTCGGTTTTCTTTAGCAGGATAATCAGTCTATAATGTTGCACTGAAATCTTGACTTCACTAGCAATAAGATGCCATTAATTAACTTGAAGCAGTATGAAAGTTCTTGTTGAAAAGTCATTGGAACTGAGTGAAAAAGTAAACTCAATTGAAAATCAAAAGATAAAAATTATTTTTTNAAAAAAAAAAATTGGAAGTTTTATATGTGAGCTGTTTCCATTTATGGAGAGAATGTCGGTTTTCTTTAGCAGGATAATCAGTCTATAATGTTGCACTGAAATCTTGACTTCACTAGCAATAAGATGCCATTAATTAACTTGAAGCAGTATGAAAGTTCTTGTTGAAAAGTCATTGGAACTGAGTGAAAAAGTAAACTCAATTGAAAATCAAAAGATAAAAATTATTTTTTTATCCTATGTTTTGACTTGCTGCAAGAATCCCAGTTCTCTATAGACAGTAACTCCTCAATCCTTTATTATCTTCTTTTAATATTTTTTTTCCTGCCCCTCTTCAGTCTCTCACTTTCTGTAATTTTTTATTAGGTCAACTATGCTTAAGACATTTTGTTAATTTTAACCAGTTAGAGTAGATCATATGGAAATCTGTCAGTGAATCCCTCAATGCCACGGGACCTAAGTTTCTGTCTCATATTTCCAGTCTTTTCTGTGAGCCAATATTTGTATTTGAAATGTATTTTCTGTGATGGATGAATCTCCCTTTGGTTGATCTAAATGTTAAATCATCACATTTCCATCAGGCAACATCATCTCCTGAGGACAAGAAACATGCAAATTGACATCTCTGAATTTATCCTGCCATTCGTACAAAAAGTTCAACAGGTTAAGTACAGGTGAACCAATTTTTCTTTCTAGAAATCAAGAAAATATGTATTTGGCTTTGTATGCATATATAAAAATAGACATTTTGATATTTGATGATTATATTTTTGGAATTCTGTGGGCAATGATGAATTTCAATACTGATTCAGTATGAAAAATAAGCACTGAAGAGTTCGAATTTATTTCAGAGCCAAAATCAAATTTCATTACAGAAAGTTCAGCTTTCCCTTTTTTCATAGAATATCTGTTTTCTAACCATGAGCTGAAAAGGCCAGTCCTAATTTATTCTAACAACTCATTTATATGGGACAAACTATTTCCTGTTTCATCAACTTTCACTATTCAGTGAACTCAAATATATTTCAAGATTAATTTAAGGGACGCAATTTCTTTGGATAAACTTGCAGCCTGGAAATTAGTTCTGTTTCTCCCTCTTCCTTATCAAACTGGAACTACATTAGAAATAGTGACTTTGTCTAACAAAAGATTTCAATTTAGAATCATACAATCACAGAATCATTTAGGTTAGAAAAGATCATTAAGATCATAAAGTCCAACCATTAACCTAACACTGACAAAACCACCACTAAACCATGTCCCTAAGCACCACATCTACACATCTTTTAAATACCTCCAGGGCTGGTGGCTCAACCACTGTCCTGGACAGCCTCTTTCAATGCTCGATAAACTTTCAGTGAAGAAATTTTTCCTAATATCCAATCTAAAGCTCCCCTGGTACAACTTGAGGTTGTTTCCTCTTGTCCTATTACTTATCACTTAGGAGAACAGACCAACTCTTACCTCAACACAACCTCCTTTCTTGTAGCTGTAGAGCGGGATAAGGTCTCCCCTCAGCCTCCTTTTCTCCAGACTGAACAACCCACAGTTACCTCAGCTGCTTCTCATATGACTTGTGCACTAGAGCCTTCACCAGCTTTGTTGCCTTTCACTGAACACCTCAATGTCTTTTTTTTTTTTTTTTTTTTTTTTTTTGTAGTGAAGGGCCCAAAACTGAACACAATATTGAGGTACAGCCTCAGCCTCACCGGGGCCAAATCAGGGGGACAATCACTTCCCTAGTCCTGCTGACCACAGGGTTTCCGATACAAGTCAGGATGCTGTTGACCTTCTTGGCTACCTGAGCACACTGCCAGTTCATACTCAGCCATCTGTCAACCAACATCCCCAGGTCATTTTCCCTGGGCAACTTTCCAATCATTCTTCCCCAAGTCTGTAGGGTTGCATTGGGTTGTTGTGACCCAAGTGCAGGACCCAGCACTTGGCCTTATTGAATCTCATACCATTGGCCTTGGGCCATAGATCCAGCCTGTCCAGATCTATCTGTAGAATACGTTTAACCTCAAGCAGATCAATACTCCTGCCCAAGTTGGTGTCATCTGCAAACTTACTCACAGTGCACTTGATCCCATCATCCAGATCACTGATGAAGGTATTAAATGGAACTTGCCCCAATACTGAGCCCTGAAGGACATCACTTGTGACTGGTTGTCAACTGAATTTAACTTCATTCATCACAGCTCTCTGGGCCCAGCTGCCCAACCAGTTTTTTACCCAGTGAAGAGTACATCCTTTCAAGCCATGAGCAGCCAGTTCCTCCAGAGGATGCTGTGGGAAATGATCTCAAAGGCTTTTACTAAAGTCTATGTAGACAGCATCCACAGCTTTTCCCTCATCCACTAAGTGGGTCACCTTGTCATAGAAGATCAAGTTAGTCAAGGAGAACCTGATTTTCATAAAACTACGGTGACTGGGCCTAATCACCTGGTTGTCCTGTACATCCTCATAGTTCAATTTAAAAGTCTCAGAGTCTGAGAGAAAGTTCAGCTGCATGGGTCACTGAACTATGAACTTTGAAGCATTTTTAACAGCATTTCTCATTATCATCTCAGTAGAATAATGGAAGAAGTAAAAAGGACATTTTTATATTCTTTACCTATAGCTGTGATAGTCATCTACTTAGGCGAAAGCCAATTTTGATTCAGATTTTAAAACAGGATCTAGATTAGAGCAAGGTACCAAAAAGGGTAGGTAAAGTAGAACCATAGAACCACAGAACAACTGAAGTTTGAAGGGCCCTCTGGAGGTCATCTAGTCCAGATCCCCTGTTCAAGCAGGCTTACCTCCAACCTGGTTGCCCAAGACCATATCCAGACAGCTGTTGAATATCTCCAAGGATGGAGACTCCACAACTTCCTTGGACAACCTGTCTCAGTCCTTGGTTGCCTTCACAGTAAAAACATGTTATCTGATGGATCGGTACTGTTTAACATTTTTATCAATGATATAGACAGAGGGATTGACTGCACCATTAGCAAGTTTGCAGGTGACACCAAGCTGTGTGGTACTGTCGATAGACCAGAGGGATGGGACATCATCCAGAGGGACCTGGATAGGCTGGAGAGGTAGGCCCAGATGAACCTCATGAGGTTCAACAAGAGCAAGTGCAAATGTTCTGCACCTGGGCCAGAACAATCCTCACCATCAATACAAATTAGGGGATGAGGTTTTAGAAAACAGCACTGAAGAAAGGCACTTGGCAGTGCTGATGGACGAGACGCTAGACATGAACAGGAAGTGCACACTTGCAGCCCGGAAGGCCAATCACATGCTGGGCTGCATCAAAAGATGTGTTGCCAGCAGATCCAGAGAGATGATTTTGCCGCTTTACTCTGCTCTGGTGAGACCCCAACTGGAGTACTGTGTGCAGGTCTGGAGCCCTCAATATAGGAAGGATATGGACTTGATGGAGCAGGTCCAGAAGAGGGACATGAAAATGATCAAGGGGCTGGAGCACCTCTGCTCTGAGGATAGGCTGAGGGAGCTGGGGTTGTTCAGCCTGGAGAAGAGGATGTTCCGAGGAGACCTAATCGCAGCCTTCCAGTACCTGAAGGGGGCCTACAGGAAGGCTGGGGAAAGTGTGTTTACAAAGGCCCACAGTGATAGGATGAGGAGCAATGGCTTTAAGTTGGAGAAAAGCAGATTTAGATTGGATGTTAGAAACAAGTTCTTTACTATGAGGGTGGTAGAACACTGGAACAGGTTGCCCATGAAGGTGGTTGAGGTCCCTTCCCTGGAGATATTCAAGGTGAGGCTCAATGAGGACCTGGGCAGACGGTCAGGATAAGAACCTGGCAACCTGGTCTAGCTGGGGGTGTCCCTGTGACTGCAGGGAGGTCAGACTAGATTTGGTCTTACCTCCAAAGGTCTTACCTACCTTTGGAGGTACCTTCTGACCTGTATGATTCTATGAGTCTACGTTCAGATGGAACCTCCTGTGCTTCAGTGTTTGTCCATTGCCTCTGGTCCTGTCACTGGGTACCACTGAAAAGAACCTGTCTCTGTCTTTTTTGCACCCTAACTTCAGCTATTTATATACCTTAAAAACAGTACTCCGGTGTGGTTTCAAGAGTTCCAAGTAGCAGGGAAGGATCACTTCCTTTGACCTGCTGGCAACACTCATCTTAATGCAGCCCAGAACACTGTTAGTCTTTTTTTGTTGCAGGCATACATTGCTGACTTGTGTTCAACATTTTGTACGCCGAGAACCCCAGAGTAATTTTCTACAAAGCTGCTTTCCAGCCAGTCAGCTCTCTGCATGTACTGGTGCCTGGGGTTGTTCTTCCTCAAGTGCAGGACTTTGCACTACCTCTTGTTGAACTGCATGAGTTTTCTGTCAGCCCATTTCTCGAGACTATTGAGGTCCTTATCAATGGCAGAACAATCCTGTAGCATATCAGCCAGTCCTCCTAGATTTCTGTTATCAGTAAATTTCCTGAGAGTATATGGTGCCCCATCAAACAGATTGTTAATGAAGATGTTGGGTAGGATTAGACCCGATATTGACCAGTGGGGTACACTACTATCCTCCAACTAGACTTCATGCCACTGAGCACCACTCTTTCAGCCCATCCATTTAGCCAGTTTTCACTCCACCTCATTGAAATGGGCAGCTCATCCAGCCTATACTTCACCAGTTTTTCTATTAAGATCTGGTGGATCAGCCATCCTGAAGTAAAGGTAGATGGTATCCACTTCTCTGCTCTCATCTACCAGGCCAGTCATAGTTGATAATGACCCAGGGAACATCATCTTGTTCAAGAGGAATTTGGTAGTCCATAAAAGCCATGATGCAAGAACAGTAGGTTCCTTGTATTTTTAATTTATGAATAAATAATTTCAATAATATGTTCACAACAGCGGCAGCAGTAGAGAGAAAGAAAGATACTATAAATGCAAAACCAGTGTCATTATAAGTAGGTAGCTATTAAACATTCCCAACTAGTCCCTTCAGAAAGATTACTTCAGAACAAATAGCCTCCAAATTAATGATAGCTTGAAGATCATAAATAGTTAAAGGCAAAGCATACCATATACTCTTTATTTGTGTAAACCAATAATAAATTAATAAATTAGTTCATACTTTTGTTATCCGTAGAATTTGGAGAAGCTCATAACCATCATTACCAATCCTACAGATTAACCTTTGTCAAAATTTTTTCATTACAGAGGTTTTTCATTGAATAAAAATAAAACAGATAATATGCAATGTTAATCTCCCTAAAAGGCTTATTAAATATTCAAAAGCTTTTATGTGAAGTAATAAATTTTAGCAGAAGACCTATGCATATAGGTTACTACTGTGTGATACATGTATATAAAAATATATAGATATATCACAGCTAAATGTGATTTAAAGGTTTCTGAAGCCAGCTACAGAAGCTGGGATGTATTAACAACTGTATTTTTGAATCTAAACCTATATGTCATATTTGTTAGTGTACATACAACAGTGCAATTAATAAATATCTTAAATTGTCATGTATGATTTTTATTAAATACCTTGAATATTAGTATACAAGTCAAAGAAAACAAATTAATAACTGTTAGAAGATTTAAAGTCTGAAATAATACCAGCATTTAAAAGTGAACCTGTGCTTTAAAGCTGAAATATTAATGATAATATTCAATTCCACTGTAAATCTCCTTTAAAAATTACATTATCAGGCTCTTAAATTTCATATTATTAAACTTCCTGTAAATAACATAAAATTCAAGAGTCTCCAGGGCATTTAATTCTCTGCTGGGTTAATTGTTTCATCATATAGACCTATTCCCTAAATTTGCTGAGGTAAAGGTAAGAAATGAAAGAAATTATAGTGTCAATAATTTTTATACTGAAATACCAGGAAATTCTGACATTGCAGTGAGAGAAAACATTCAGTATTGTCCTTTTTCTACATCTTTTTACATTCCTGAAGAGACTTTGGATTCATGTTCTTTTGTGACCCACTCTGCTGATTTGTGGAGATAATCTAATATTAAAAAATAATACAAAGCCTCTGATGCCTATCTCTTCCTTGTTTACAGAATAGCAGTTTGTTTGAGTGTATTTTCAGCTAGTTGGAAGGAGAGCATTCACGTGAACAGTACTGTGAAGCTTCTACTCCATTTACAAAACAGATAAGATTTCACAAAACTAAAACTTCACAAAGGTTCATAAAATCTCCCCAGAAAATAGAAACCTAAAAGAGAATCTGAAACCATTTCAGAGAAATTATGAAGAGAACTCAGGAATTAATTAAAAGGAAAGTTGAAGTCTTGTCAATTGCCTGAGGAGTAACTTGTAGACAGACTGCAAAGCCACATAGCTGGACATAAAATATTTTTGCTCACCCAGAAAATCTGCAAACAGATCCTGAAATTCAGTTCCGTGTACACTTCAGGTGGAAGAACTATCCACAATTTCAATGTCATAACTCAGGAAGAGGCAAGAAAGGAAATTTTAAAACTAGTGGAAAGCTTTGGCTGTTGAAGAATTTCTTGCTTAAGGTGAGCTGGGTAAAAAATGCAGGAAAAAGCCATCAAGGGAAAAAAACACTGTGAAAACTATCTGCTTGAATAAAAAATAATGGTAAGTGGAGAATTTAGGGCAAGAGATGTCTAAAACTTCCATTTTTCAGCTCAGATGGAGAAAATAAACCTAAATCAATGGAAAAAATTTGATTTTCATGGGAAGCAAAACTTATCAGATTCTCTTTAAACTCAATTTAGCATCATATTTCTGCTGAATAATTGGAGAAATGAATAGGAAAAAAACATTTGTAACACAAGTTTTGAGGAGTGCAATAAACAATATTATGCCTTTAAAGAAAAATCTTTGTTAAGGGGATCTAGCACAAACCTTCCATATGTCTTGGATCTGTAAAAATTTTTTGTTCACTGAGGAAAGAAATCTCACTAGAACTGCCAGATGATTTGAAAAAATATATGTCTGACTTATCCAGATGCCTAATAGACCTATGTACCCATGTGCAGCCAGATATTGATTCTCATATTCTTATTGTGAAATTACTATAATTGTTATTTATCTGTAAAGCAGACCAGTAAAATGAAAACAGACAAAGAACTAGGTGAAAGCTATCTGTCATGTGTCCCACAATATATCTAATGAAAAAAGGATGCTACTTGTCCTTATTTGAAGTGTCTTGCAAAGAAAGAAAAAAAAAGAAAAAAAAAAAAAAGGAGTTAACTATCTCAAATAAAACAAGAGGGGACTGACAATAACATAAAAACCACAACTATAGAGAAATGTGCCTGCAAGCCAAAAATCACAACCAACCAAGCAAAGAAAAGCTTTTCAAAGACAAATGAAAGTCTAAGCCAAAATAAGAGGATTATATATTCAAGTCAAGCTGTGAAGAATGTCACATACGTCTAAGATAGTATCTTAATCTTTTAGAAAACTGTCAAAAAAAATGTTCACCACAGACAAAACCCAAACAAGTATCACCTTTTAAACAGCAATATTTGGTACCTGCCCATCTGGCAATATAGCAACATATTGCAACCTACCTATAGGAGATGATTTTTCATATAATTTGACAAGAAATATATCAACTCGTGTATATATCTGTGTATGCTTACAAGTATGTGGGGGATTATGTGCTTATATGTGCATATATACGTGTGTGTCCTCTCTTACACATACGTTTGATAGAGATACAACAGCAGTGTCAAATAGAGCAGATGTTTGTTAAGATAAGCAGCTATTTCTGTCTCATGACAAGAAACATATCTACTGTATAAGAAGTTGCTAATATTCTTTAGACATGTCAGACACTTTTCTCAGTAGTTAATCTGTGGCTCCACATCTATCACCAAAGATAATTGCAGTGCTATCATAATATTAAAGGGTACAATTACCTGGGCATTAGAGTCTTAAAGTATTTAACCACCTTAAGTATATAATTATTCATTAATCTGAAGATAGCATTTGATTTCCTGCTGCTGAATTCACACAGTAATTATATGTTTATCCATATTATAAAGTAAAATAAACCTTTTAAGATAATAACTATCTAAATGTTTGTTTCTTAATAAGATTACAAACATATCAGATACTACAATTTATCAGGCAATTTTTACATTTCTTTTAATAGAACTGCATCAGTTCGAATGAGCTGAAACTTTAGTGCTAATGTCAGTTTTAGCACATTGCAGTAGATATGCAACAATGGAGAAGACATATTCATTCATATTTTAATACTCCAGGGGTATTAAAAAGGGTAGACGGTGTAATGGATCTTCTGGGAAATCTGCTCCTTTGTTTTGCACTTGTTCATTTTGTCAACTAGCCTGTAAGTTCCAAGGTCAGTGACAAGTTAATGTCCTATCACAACTATGGTATGTTTTAGGAAGAGACATCATAGATCTATGATGTAAGAATACATTTCCTGACTCTTTCTCTTTATGAAGCTTTAGCCGTTATTGAGACAGAACTTATAAAAATTTACAACTGTAGAAAATTTCAGTAGTACCAGAAAAGATCTCTCATGACTCCCATTTGGCATTTTCACCTGCTCCAATGTGATAGAAAGGGGAGTTGCATACAAAGTAGATACAGCATCACACAATTCAACAGTGCACTACATAATGCAGATTAAACAAAATCATGGTTGTTCTGTAATGGAACTGCGTGAACACACAAGTAGTGGCAAAAATAGTTTTAAAATGTCTAGAATTTTATTATTAATGCTGTACTCAGAACAAAGAAAAATCATAGGAGAGGAAAAAGACAAAACAAAAAGTTTTATTAATGTATAGGAATAAATTTTCTGCTTGAAACTAAAAAAGTTTGTTCCATCTATTAAATTATAATATGTGCTTTCTTATAAAAAATAAGAAAAGAAAAACTGAAAGAAACCTGTTCCAAAAACATCAATGTGGTAATTATTAATGTATTTAGGCTGACTATACAGAAAGTAACAGAATAATTTGGGATCTTAACCATTAGGATTCACTATTTTCATTAATGAACTGAATTGTATTTATTTAATTCAAAGTTGTCACCAAGATGAGATGGACTTCAAATAAAATTAAGATACTTAACAGAAATTCCAAGCTGTCATGACGGATAGAAATTTTATCTACATTGTCTGAAAATAAAAGACAGCCCCAAGTAGGGACAAGGATTGTGCTTTATGTTGAGAACTAAGCTGATGCATACAGATAACATGTGGGTAACTGATTAAAAATCTGGTTACAGTGATCACAAACCTCTATGGATCAGTAATGTCATCTTGGTATAAAAAAGGGCAAACTATCTATCTTCCTTGGAAGCATAAAGAATAGTATGACCATGGAGAAAGGAAAATACTCTTTATTGATGAAGAAGACAGTGAAGATTTACCCACGTCCCAATGTGAGGAGTACAGTTCAAGAAAAATGATGCCTGAGAGAGACCAGAGGAAGTCATGGTTATGTGTTATAGACCTCTGAACATGATCTATAAAGCAGGTTTTAGAATAAACTAGAGGTGTTTAGTCTGAAAAATAATCTGGCAGAGATACAACAATCTTCTCATGCATAAAAAGCTGCTGAAGAGAAGAAGGAGGAAGTCTGCTCCCAATAGTGATAGGAGAAGAAGTAAAAAGTTTAAATTCCAGCAAAAAACATTTCAGTTGGATGTGAGGAACAGGAATAATGAAGTATGAGAATGAGTTGCTTCAAGAATTTATGGACCTTCCTCATAGAAAACTCATTTGAACTGTCTATCCTGGTTTCCTAAGGAATTTAGTCCTAGGTAACAGGTCTGTTCACACATTTCTCTGTGTTTCAGATCCACCAAACAACAGATCAATTTAAACCAGATTTGATGAGCAGTATAGGTCTCAAAGATATTTCATTTCTTTGAAGGAAAATATATTATGGGCAAAAGTGAGAGGCTTCGTTAAGATTCCTTACATGTGTTTTGAACTCAGCCTTTACTAAATAACAAAGACACTCTCTATGAGATCAGATGTGACATGAATGTATATGAAACTTAGTTCAGTTTCACTGTTTCTACTACATCATGGATATACAAAAGGTTTCTGAGGCATATGGAGTTACATCTTTATGTGTGCTTCAGTCTTGACTGTTTGCAGTTGTCCTAGCTGACATTCAGACCAATGTGATTATAAAAATTAAGATTAGATTATGTTTTTAAACCCTTTTCTCATCCAAATTAACTTTCTTTATGTGTTTGTTCTGTGGTGGTCTTTCCTCTAAATTCTGATTATTATATTAGTCTGTAGGACTGGAAAATCTGAGAAAACCATTGTCTAACTTGGTTTCACTACATATCAAATCAGACAAAAGAAATGCTTGTTTCTGAAATGCCAATCATTTTGTCATCATCAGCACAATTAAAACATCACTGAATTGTTCTGGGGTGGGGACAGGATGATCCATCCTGGTTTTTGCATGATGGAATTATGTCTGGTCTCCTAGGACCTACTGTGTGCATAATTTATCTCAATCCTTCTGTCATTTTCCCATTAAACAGCCATGAGTAAATATAGTAGGTATATAATCTAGCACTTACATTAAACTGACGGGCTGTATGCATACATATATGACACTCCCCAGTGTCTCGATCAGTATAATGCCATATATATTTGCAACAAAATTAAGCTTTGTTAATTTTACAAAGAAAATTATTTTCATTCCTCATATGCAAAAGCTGACCCATAAATGTTGTCATACTATAAAGCCATCCTGTCTTTTACTTCATCATGAGCATGTAACCTTTTTTATATTTTTAGTAATGGGTTTATTCTTCTCTTCCCTTCCCTCCCCTGCCCTTCCTTTCCCTTCCCTCCTCTTCCTTTCCCTTCCCTGTCAGTATTCTAACTGGCTATATACATAGAAGGCTTCTCATGTTAATGTGATACATTTTGTTTTGTTTCTATTTCAATAGCCTGAAATCAGAATTAACAGCATCATCCTCCCAAAATGTAGCAATTTAGTGATTGCATTACAACAATTTGTATCCTACCAACTGGATTCTTTATGGTTTACTGGGTTTTAAGGAAAAAAAAACCAGCATATGAAAAGTTGAAGACTAAATGGAAAATAACTATTATTTTATTCTTTAACCCATTTTCAGATGTATAGTATTTAAAATGTTTGTTCTCACAGAGAAAAATGTTACTTTTAATTTAGTGCAGGTGAGAATAACCCTGTGTTGTATATGTGAGCATGATGGGCCATTTCTTTGAACCTCTGATGATTGGTTGAAAACCTTGTTTTATCAGATGATAGGGTGTCAACATGCAAAATGTAATGACCACATCTGAGCTGTAGAAGCACTCCTTGTGTCAGGGAAAAATTTCACTATCTGCTGTCTCCTCCTCCTCTGTTTCCCACAGGGAAAAAAAAAAAAAAAAAGCAGAGCTTGCAAGCAGGGAGGGAGCCAGGTCTTCCACATGTAGCCCTGCAGCCATGGCCACAGCTCTTATCTGCTGAAGTGCTCATTATAGCACCAGGCCTTTGAAAGCACCAGGTTACCTCAGCTCTGCTGACAGGGAGGTGTGCTGATGCATTGCTCACAGGTGGGTTATCAGTACTCAGCAGACTGGGTCTGCATGTGCAAAAGGGCTAACAGCGTCAAAAGTTTTCCTTATGTTGTTTGCAAACATAATATGTGATAAAGGTTTTCAAGCATACTGCCTTAATTATTGTATGGAGGGGTAGGGGAATGGAAGTGATAGACAAGTTCAGTTTACTTAATTATAAATAATACTTGTCACTCACAATGTTTGGCCTCAAGATTTTTTATTTTGTTTGTAGCAAAGAATTTCAGTCTGAGAAAGATGACTAGCCCTGCTTAAATTACTTCAGAGAACTTTGTCAAACAGCTTTCTTCCAGTTTAATGGAATGAACTAAAAGTCTGTATTTTTCATCTATAAGCTTAATATATACCTGCAAGGAGAAAGAAAAATGTTGTTGATTAAAAGAAAATAATTAATTTATAATTCAGTATTTATTTTAAAGCAAGCTGAAATAAAGGACTAGAAGATTTCATTGTAATGAAATAAAATAATTGTATTAAGTTCTCTTCACTTAAAAAAAAAAAAATCAATCATCTCACACAATTCTTCCACAAAGCTGTAAGAAACATGAGAAAAATCAGGATTTCTAAATCTTTCTTTC
Source organism: Pedionomus torquatus (assembly GCA_013398155.1). Classification (NCBI taxonomy): domain Eukaryota; kingdom Metazoa; phylum Chordata; class Aves; order Charadriiformes; family Pedionomidae; genus Pedionomus; species Pedionomus torquatus. The sequence goes on along the minus strand of VZRU01013722.1, from coordinate 17,355 downwards.
TTCCAAAGGCATACTACTGCTTGTAATGATGTTTCTCTAAAATCCTTATTCTTCCAATATTATATACTTGCCAGTTGACAACTGAAATACAGTATTGCCATTGGGGATACTGAGAGGTGAAGCTAACAACAACACAGTAGACTAACTACTGTAGTTTCAACTGTGTCAAAATTTCTGCTATCACCATTACTTCTTGGCAAAGCATAGAAATCCCTTACTTGCCAAAGTACTCTCAGGGTCAATGACAAAGCATTTATTGTGAATTCCAAAGGCTGTTTTAATTTTAACAAAATTTCAGAAAAAAAAATAGTTTAGTTGTTAAACTTAAAAAACCAACAGAGCCTCTCAGCAGGTGGAAAAGTACAGGGCTAATAGTTTGGAGTAAAAATAATAAAATATATTAAAAAACAATAAAGATTTATAGAAAAAGTATTTGGCATTTATGTCTTCAGTAGTCACTTGCTTTCTCCACGATTGTATCTATTCTATTTAAATATATAAGTTTTTAAAAATAATACATTCTTTTCAAAATTTAAATTATATTAAACAAAAGATCTATTTATAGTAGTATGAGATTTCAAGATATTTACTTAGAGCTTAATACCCTCCTTGGGACCAAGGCTTGAACCTGCCAACGCTCTGGAGGCATGTGTTGGTTGTTTCGTAAAGCATATCTTGTTGTGTCTTAATGCTGCAGTTAGATAGATAATGGAGTTACATGTGCTCCACAGAAAGGGATTAATAAGAATTTCCTGACCTTGGAAACAGCACTAGTCAGTACTATTGTATTTACATGCCAAAAATAAGAGTTTATCCTGCTACTGTTTGAGACTTATATCTACGAGGAAGTAGTCTGACGACACTGCAACACTTGAAAGACACCCATACACTTAAGTGCTTTGCAATGAAAAGGTGATTTTTGAAAGCAGACTACTTAGGGGGTCAATGTAGCTGGCTTCCTAACTCTGCTTTTAGTAGATTACTGCATCAGAGGACGATGGAATTTCAAGGGCTGGAATTAATTTTGTGTGACCATAACTAATTTTTCTTGGCCTCTCCATTGAGGTTATCTGTCTTTTGAGACATCATTTGACTGGAGGACACGTGGACTTGCAAGAGCCAGCCTTTCCTTTAGCAGTGATAGGGGATCAGTGTACAATAACTTCTCCCAGCTGTTTTCTGAGATATTTTTTTGTACATTATAAGGTTGTACTGAAGGGCACAGTAGTAGGAGGCTAGCAATAGTTTAACTGTGAGGGCTATGTGCTATTTAGAGAAATATATCTTGTGTTTTTAATGTGTTTATGAAGAACAACCTGATCTGAGTTCTACTTATTCAGAAACTAGTACAGAAGATCAGCTATATTGGTATTTTGAGTCTGCTGTAGGTTTGACTGTGCTTCCTGTGTGGGAAAAAAGCGGCCATATGTGAGATTTTTAAGATGCGTTAGCAACAGAGAATGAGGCAGGTGAGATGACTCCCTGGGCACCAAGAGAGCAGAGGTGGATGCAGACCAAAGACACTGCCCAGTCTGAACACTGCATGAGGCTAGAAAGCTAAAAGCACAATGTTCCTAGGGGACTGTAAGAGTAGTTAACTATTCAGAGTTGTTGGTATGATAGTAGGTTATGATTGATGTTCAAAATAAAGTCAGTGTAGCCTGGTGCTACAGAGCATTGAAAATATTTTCATTTGCAAGCAAGATCTCATGTGATCAAGAAGAAGAATTGCACTTGTATAATGGGACTGTCTCTTACTTGTTCACACAATGCTTTATGCCTTTCTTGACTGGGAATGGTTGACTTTAGCTTCTGATAGAAGACTGAGGATCTTAGTAAGGAGGCTACATAATAATCTTGGAATTGAACTTACAGGTGAGTATGAAGTCAAAATGCAAATATTAATCAATTCATATTTCAACAAGGCAATTGTAAAAAACCTTATAGATTTGCCTTATTCCAGTGAATGATTTATAAACATTCTTAATGGGGTCTGGTGGTATGAATGGTGCTGTTGGAAATACCCTTAAAATGCATGGTTTTCCTTTGCTCTCAGTTCTGGAACAGGCAGATACTGTTCAGAGTTTGCCTGTACAAAAGCTAACACACTCTTGCTATTTCCCTTTTGAATACCTTCAGTGTTACAGTGGTAGCTCAGTGTACTGTTCTCGTTTTACATCACCTTCATGAGCTGATAAAAGTTGAGCATGCATTGAGTTTCAATAAATAGAGCAGGCAGGGATATGAATGGAATGATTTCAGACTGTTCCATTGTGACTTTTTAGCAAGAGGATAATATTTTCTGAATTCTGTAAGAAAATGATGCATAAAGCTTTCTTCTGAGAAAGGAAAATGCAGTTTCATCTTTGCATTAAAAACTAAACAAAGCAAAGCAAAGCAAAACAGGCTCAGTACCTGTAAAATGTGGTAAATTTAAGATAACCATAACCCTTATAACTTTTTTTTTTTTTTTTTTTTTGGTAGTTCTTCTTAGTGTTAAGGCAGAATTCAGTACATATTTTATTTTGGACAGCTTTGAGGGGTCAGTATGTAGCATGTCTTTCACTTCTATATGTATGACCTATATGCATCAGAGTATACATGTAATCTTTCAGCCATTTCATCAGTCAGATGTGTTGTCAGCATAGAAATAAGCAATCTGTTTACCTCCACAGGTCTATTGAAATTTGGAACTAAACTTTCTGTTGCTTTCTCCTCAGAGGTAAGCATTTTAAGGAAACACAAAGGAAAAAAAGACTTGTCCAAGCTACTGCCACTGTTTATGTGCACTTTAATGTTTTAGGTTCTCCCGTTGGATTCACCTGCTACCACCTGATAGGACCATCAGCAGCCAAGAACAGCAGTTGCTTTTCCTTGACTGAGAACAGAGTTGGGAAATTTCAGACATTCTTAACTAGTAGGCATTAATGAATCACCAAATATGTCATTCTGGCTGCCTTCAGTTTATCTTTTTATTAGTACAGAAACTGGCAAGTAACCCTCGCCTTTCAAAAATAGATGCATGCATGGGAGAGGTTTAGAGATGCCAGGTGAGCAGAGAAGTTTACCTTTCCAAGACAGAAGAGCTAGTGCTTTTTAGAGTCAGAGTCTGTTTCCAAACCTGCTCTTCTTCCCGTAGTAGCCTACTTGCTTTGTACGATAAGTACAGGTAGATAGGTAGGTCTTCCTACTTGAAGAGAATAAATATTTGTGTCCTATATCATGACAGTGCTCTAAATTCTGAATTTATAAGGCAATACATAACAACATTTTGGTTTTCTACAACTATTTTCAAGTGAAGCAGTTCTATTTTGTATTGATATCACTGGAAAGTCCGAGAAAGCTGGTCTATCATATTTTAAAGAGTTATGAGGAAGAAACCGCTTGATGTGTTCTTGTTCTTGTATTTACCTCATACAAAGCTATTTGGATAAAATGGTCTAAACTCTTTAGAAGAAACAGACTTCTTTACAATATCATGCAGTCACTGAACAGGGTACCTATATGGAAAACAAAAAGCCCATCCTACCTCTAATTTGAAAAGATGTTATCTAGAACTACACTGTATGAGGGATAAACTAGCCAAACCAGCACACAAAATATTGTCAGTCTAGACATGTAACTGGGCAATTACGTTCCTTTAATTGCAATTTCTTAATTCATTTCACCTCAAACCACATATTCTCCTCCCATCCTTTCTCTTTTGGTTACATTTGGCCTCTGAATTGGAAAATCAGTTATTTTTATAGCTCTCTAGTTTACAAATCTATCACTTTCTTTGAGGCTTTTCCAGAATATGTTTTGTGGAGATACTTGCTATCTACAAGGCATCTTTCTTGAATAAATTGGACAAAATTATTTATTCTTGGAATAAAAAAAACAGAGAGAGAATCATAGCTGTGGTACATCAGCCTGTATCGAAGTCCTGTTGGTGAAAACAGAATGAAAAAACTCAATGAGAAAATAGTTCTCAGCCTTTCTTTCCCCCTACCCCACCCCAGGCAAAAAAAAATGAGTAGCTTGTATTCTTTTTAAGCAATCACTATCTCTGTGCTGCTTGATTTGCCAGCAGTGTTTGCTCTCTCAAAACATGCAATGCTCTTCTCCCATATGCACACATTAAATCTCTTTCTCCCAGTTTTCTGTAAACAAGTTGCATGAACGACATTATAGGAGATGGTCCAATGAGAAAGAGAGAATTACTTTTTCAACGCTTATCAACTTCTCTCAGAAATTCACTTCGCTTTCAGAAAGCAGCTTTAATCAGTACTCACAGAAATCCTCATCCTTGCAATTTCTTTTTCTTCTTTTGTCTTTGTCATCAATTTATGGGGGAAGGCCCCTTTCCCTTGTCACAGACACATCTGTCATCACAGTCTGTGTTTGAAACCAAAACAAATCACTGTACAAAGAAATGCCCTGCTCCAAATGTCCATCTAACTTAATGACATACCTACTGCATGTTTTTGCTGAAGTCTGTGCAAAAACAAGGACAATATTACTAACATTTCTGTTTACTCCTTATTCCATGTTGGTCTGTTACAAGTCTCTGACTACCTTGGCACTACTTGGGTGAATACTTGGTGAAACTGAATGCTGTCACACCTGATAGAGAGCACATCTCCTCCACTGCAGCAGTTCAGCATGTCTAGTCTACAGGCTTCCCCCTCACTGACACTTAGCTGCCATTTCCACAATAAACTGGGAATGCGGGCCTTCCTGAGGGCACCTTAAGACGGTACTCATTCAAGTTCTCCTAACATTATGTATCAAATACTTTCTAATGCTGGAAGATATACCTCTATAGCAGCTTGCATATGTTGTCCTCCTCCATCTACTTGCTCTTAGCTTTTCTGTGCTTGTAGCTAATCAGTGCGCTCTACCACAACTTAGGCAGCTTTACAGGTCTACTTCCACTCTTTAGAACCATATCCTGGGCTGCATCAAAAGAAGTGTGACCAGCAGGTCACAGGAGGTGATTCTACATCTCTGCTCTGTGTTCATGAGACCCTACTTGGAATACTGTGTCCATTTCTGGAGTTGTCATCATGGAAAGGACATGGACCTGTTGGAACAGGTTCAGCAGAGAGCCGTGAAGATGATCAGAGGAGCACCTCTCCTATGAAGACAGGTTGAGAAAGCCGGAGCTTTCCAGTTCAGCCTGGAGAAGAGAAGGCTCCGGGAAGACCTCATAGTAGCCTTCCAGTATGTGAAGGGAACCGAGAGGAAAGCTGGAGAGGGACTCTTGTCAGGAAGTGTAGTGACAGGACAAGGGGTAAAGGTTTTAAATTGGAAGAAGGGAGATTTAGATTACACACTAGGAAGAAATTCTTTACTGTGAGAAATATCAGTTATCATTTATGTGTGTTACTTCAGTATGTAAAAGTGTCCACACTCTTGAAGAGACAGTACAGTTGCATCATCTAAGTAAAATCATTTAAATAAAAATGACAGTTAAAGCTCTTCTGATTAAGAGAATAACAAATCTTATTTTTGTATTATAAATACTTGCTCTTGCAGCACTTGGCAGTCTGTTATGAATTTAACCTGGACCGGACAAAAATAATAAGGAATCCTTCTCCAAGCTGCTGAATTAACTGAATGAATAAATTTATATACTGCTATTGGGCATGTTGTACATGTTCTAGTAGGTAAAGCCTGAATAATGGAAGTGAAACAAGAATTTTCTTTTTTCAGTTTGTTATTGGTGGAGCTGATTGAGAGAAAAAAAATAATTAAAAGATTACTTCTTTTCAAAATGTTGTGATTTGGGACAGGGATGTGTTTGTTATAACTTTTTGTGTTGTGAAAAGAGTAGCTATTATTTTTAAGATATTCTTATCAACTGAAGTGTGATTTCAATCACTAAAACAAATCATCAGAAAATGTACTTATTTTTATCAAAACTTCTAATATTATGGCTTTTTTTCTTTATCTATCTCCATTAGCAAGTAAGACTGAATTTAATATGTGGATATTGCATCTGAATATGAACCTTAGAAAAAGATACACATCATGAACAGATAACACAGATGTCTGCCAAATTTGTATTTAAAAAATCCCTAAAGTTGTAAATTTTTAAGCGATACTGAAAATTCACATTGAGAAATAAAAAGTTTCAAGTCTTGAACATGAATGAAACTCCTTGAAACTCTGTTTTTCTGATTTGCTGTGCTATTGTGTAGCTTATACTAACCTATACTGTAGTCTTCATTCTTTGCAAGGTTTGTATAGTATTAAAGTTTAATCATGTAATGTTTCAACGTATCAAAAAAGTCAAATGAAGAAATCTTCTATTTTTTTCTATTCAGCCATCTCCTATTGTTAAACTGAATAATGACGTCTTTAAATTAAGATTTGACATCATTTCTTCATATTAGTAAGTTCAGTATATGCTAAAAAGATACCAAAGTAATGCTCAATGGAATTATTCAGTAGGGTAACTAATGTTTATGCTTTGTTCTCCTTGAATGTAGGCAGAGATTAAGGCAAATAGAATCTAGAATGGATGCAGAAGAGAATGAACAGGAGATCATGCAGGCTCAACCTTTTTTCCAAAACTCATCCTTTTGGATTTCCTAGGACTCAGAGGAATCATGGAATTGTCAGAGTTGGAAATTTCTCTACTGCTTAAGATGCTTTAATATCCTGTTAATTTTCTTTGCTTATAGATTTTTGGATGAATAACAGGGAGCTTTTATTCTGTTGTTGCAAAGTGGGAAAAAAAAAAAATGAGAACACAAGCTTTTGGAATGGCTTTTCATGGAAAATGTGTCTGAGAAAGCCTTAGAGAGTAATAAAGCTAAAAACAAAACAGGGGGAAAATGCAAATTTTTTAAAATAATACTTTTTATTTTACTTTCTATTGATCTGTAATACACATGTGCTGAGCTCCTTTTCAAAGGCTGACTTAAAGCACAGACATAAGCCAATGCATTTCCTCTGTATCAGCCACATGTTATTCAGCCTACATGGTGAAGTGTTTGAAAGTTAACGCAAGATACGATTCCCTGTGTAGTCCTAGATCTGTTACTGCATGTAGTCTATGTTGATTTCCTATCAAAAATTGTATTATGCCAAGTAACTGAAGGCTGTACTATCAAGCACTTAGGAACTAAGAGGTGGCTTGAGGACTGTGTAATCAATCTGAATTCTGATGTTTCCAAATCCACCTTTCAACTCTTCTCCTGTTTTTGCAGTAATGCGGTACTTCCAGGCAGCTCCATGTGTCTGCTTAATACATTGCTTAGGAGTAGTATAAACCTGGTCTGGGAATGTGCCAGTGTAATTTTGGCACACAACCAAGGAACAGAATTTAAGAGACGAGACATTCCAGGCTTTTTTTGTACCTTCAGGGAAATGTGAATGTGATGCCATGAAAAGAGAAAACTCACTCTTGTCATCTTCATAGATTTCTTCCCTTCAGACTCCATAGTCTGTGGCAAAGAGCAGAAATGGGGAAGTTTTTAAAAACCTCCTAAAATTGGAAATCTTTAGATGTTTTGAATATATAAGCAATAATAAGCTACTATTGTAAGAGTCGGGAAAGGATTTTCTGAACCGTGGTCTTGGCACAAGAAAGAATGTGCCCTTCACCCTTTAAAATAAACTAACAAATACAAAGTGATTGGAGAGCTCAGGGGAAAAAAAAAAAAAGTGCTTCCATTACCAATAGACCTGTTTGGTCCCTTTTTCTGAAAGCGTTTCTTATTTCTTATGCAAATATACAAGAGAAAAATCTCCCATAACCTAACTGGAAATTTTAAAAGGTAAAAGCCTTCAGTAGCTTCCTACTCATAGGGCATACATGAGAGACACATTTTTTGACCTGTAAATGTTGCCATTTTATAAGTTACATATTAGACCCACTCAAAACTAAAATGCATGCACACACACTGGTGAAAGCAGAATAGGCCTGCAGGTACCACAGCTTTAGCAAAAAAATATATGACAGTGCACCACAGGGCTTTGTAACCACCGTGGAACAAAGAGAGATTTTCAGCTGCTGCTGTACACTTGAGCTGTAGGAAGACATGGTAAAAAGATATAAATATATACATGTAAATCCATACATAAGTGCATAGATTGTTTAAAATGCACCAGCAGTGGTAGCAAAAACATTATGTAACTGGTAAATAGAAGGAAAAAGTTGAAGAACCCATAAAAGCAATTGTAATAAAAAGAAGGAAAACAGCTTACACAATAGGTAAACTACCTGAATTTTATACAACACCAGAGAAAAACTAATAAAACTGGCTCATATGCTGGACCTGCTTATGCAGTCCTTTGCAAGTTCTAAATTGTTTATGTGTTGTAATAGAAAAAGTGTAAATAGATTGCATCCCCTGACACCTGTCTGTGAATACATCCAAAGCTTTGATTTTTCTTGCTTCTCTGACACTCACCACTTACATTTTCTGAGTACCTGACTAGTGTCACATGTCAATGGTCTTAACTGATCCTTAGTAGTAGTCAGAGGAGATCCTCTGCAGCCTTTTTTTTAAAAGATAAAATCCAATGCCACAGTAGCTGTTGAATGTTTGTTACATATTGCCTGGTTTAGAAGGTCCAAGAGGAAAATGCCAGCAATTAACACATGTGGCCATTCACTCTTCAGAGGAATAGATGTCTCTCCAGCAAGATTTTGAAATGGATGGACTCAGTAACATGCGTAGAAAATTAATATTAAAGGAAATAATTTATAAAGGAAACATTGAAGGAATGTGAAGGTTTTTCTTCAAAGCTTTCAGAAAAATGATATTTTTATGAAATGGTCAAATGACCCTGCTTTTCCTGGGCTCTGTTAAAATAGAGAAAGTAAACAAACTTTTGATTCTAATGAGAGAGGATGTTAAATTTGCCTCTTGATTTCTGCTTAGGTGGACCTGTGACTTTCCTTAGTAATTTTATTGTGTCAAGTCAGAAATGGAATCAGTAAAACTAGGAAGAGTTAATTGGGATCTCTTTGATGGAATGTAATCTAACTGTTAAGGTTATTATGTCATCCATATTTGGGGTTTCTCTACTGCCCACCAGCTTCTGAAAACATCATCTACAATGATTAATATCTATTTATTGAGTTCTGGGGAAAGATCATGAGGGATGTAATTCAAAAGCCTTGTTTTAAATTCCTCTTTTTAATCTTGGCAGATTCCTAACCTTCTAACCATGTGATTGTCATTTCTAACAGGTATGGGCTTCATAGAAGATGAAAGAAACATTTTATTTGTAGGAAATTTAGGCATTATTTTTAAAAATTAACAAGTTGGGGAGTATAAAAGGGTATAAATTTTTTTACATTAATGGATATTTCCCACCTAAATATGCCTTCCAGAAAAGAGAAACTCAAAAAAAATTTGCTTCGTAGATTTAAAAAAAAAAAATCTCAATTTTCAATAAATGTAATATCTACTGGAAATCACATAACAGTTGTAGTTATTTTATCTTTGAAATGAATAATAAAGCTTGCTCCTTATTAAAATAGTCAGTCACATTTAAAAGGTAAAACTTGGATTGTCTGTGGTAAAAAAAAGGAAAAAATACAGGCAGCAAGAGCAAGTACGTACATTACCTTCTGATAAAAGATGATATGCAAGTAATAGCATATCTGACAGTCACAAATTATCAACTCGGAAATTTATATGAAATCATTACAGTTGTCTGAAAATACATTTAGTGCTCCAAACTGTTAGGTTCATGGAAAGTACTCCTTTCAAATTACTGTCTTTGGAACAAAAGAATGAGTTAGATGCCCAGATCTGTATAACTAAATTGAAGCTA
>VZRU01013721.1:245011-357056 GCA_013398155.1 Pedionomus torquatus | reverse complement strand
GGTAGCCCGCAGCCCTCGGGTGTGTGCCCGGGGAAGGGGCTTCCTACCGCCCCAGCGAGCGCTCGGCTCCGTTCTGGCTTCGAACGGCTGAAAAAAAACCAACCCGTGGAACGAGGCCAGAAGAAGAGGCTGCAGCTCCGCGTCCCCGACACCCTGCGGTGGTTCCCTGCAGAGGGGGTGGCTTCCCCGGAGTTACCCCGGGCACCTCCGTCTCAACCGCTCCGTGGAGGGGCCCGTTGGGAGGCCCTGGAAGCAGCGGCCACGGCTTGGGGGGGGGGCTCCGGGCTGCTGCCCTCTCTCGCCACTGGGGCACTGCACCAGAACNCTCCGGGCTGCTGCCCTCTCTCGCCACTGGGACACTGCACCAGAACTGACACCTTAAAGGAAAGGGCGTTTCGTGCCGAGGGTTCATCTGTAGGAGAAGTAAATTAAAGCCCTTACGAATTTTAACCACGGCAGGCCCTCTATGAACATGTTAAGATTACTTATAACACATATTTCACAACGCTGACCCTGAACTGTAGCTTTTTAGCAGAAAAGTTGAATTGTTAAATGAAAAAGTAGATCAATAACATTCCTACTGCAAAGGAAAAGAAACTTTATGCTTTCCAGAAGCCATTTTGAATTAGAAATTGGCCAGAGTCCTGAGCTGAAACTCAAGGTCTCCCAGGTTTCCTTGATATTTTTTTTTCATTGAAATCACATCACAGCATAAATAAAGCACGGGCTCCAATCCAGAACCCACTGGGATCAATTAAAAACTGCTCCTAGTTCCTTGCATCTGGGTGTTTTGTACATAAATAATTTATAAAAGCATCTGCTTTGTTCTTCTATTTATGGAATAACCAAAACATACTATTCATTTTTCTCCTACAGGTGAGGAAAGCTTAATTCTTCTGGATGGAAGACATGAGTTTCCGTTCAGCTTTCAGCTCCCTCAAGAGTAAGTTAAATAATCCAAACCTGAAGGGCTTGTGCTGGACGGTGCTTGTTGCAGAACAAGAACTTAATGTAATTTTACTTGTCTTCTTTTAGTATCAAACTGATGCTTTTGTCTTAATCGGCCACCACACAGACAGGCCGTGTTGGCGTCAGTTTCCCTAAGGCCCCGAAAGCACAAGCTGTAAATTGGTCAACATTTATGTACACAGGAAACATTCCTGTTTGGAAACTGAACTACAAAGTGAGGGTAACGCTGCTGTGACTGCTCGTTTCAGACCTCTGGTGACCTCTTTTACTGGGAAGTATGGCAGTATTCAGTACTATGTGAAAGCCATCCTGGAGAGGCCTGCGGCGCCCGATCAAAGCGTACAGACAGAGCTTCAGGTCATTAGCCATATCGACGTCAGCTCACCAGCTTTACTGGTAAGAGGGTCCTCCGCTCCTCCTCCCCCCCTTTAAAGCCAGCTGCAAAAAAAAACATTTCCAAGAAGCATTCACATCCAGCCATAACCATTTCCATGTTATTCTGGAGTGTCATTTTCTGACTTGTGAAAGCATATAAGCTCCCTAAGCTTTTCTCTATAAATAGATGATCTTAGGTTGTGTGAATAGCAAACAGAGTGGCTTTTTTTAATACCATTGATTACATCCCTGCTGGCAGAGACGTTCTTGCCAAAAAGTTATGCAGGCTTCCCATGCATAAATAAGGCTTAATAATAATAATGCACAAGCATAAAGTAGTTACTCTTACCAGAGCAACTACATTCACAGGGCTGCAGTGTCCTAAACTCTACAATAATAGTAGGTTGAGGAACAGTAATTATAGAAGAGTATTAATCATGCCCAGCCTGTCATTTATGCTCTGGCCATTATGTTACGTATCCTTCCATTTTGTATGTCGTTTTCTAACATGAAGTGCGTGCATGCAGCTGCTTCCGAGATCTTTTCAGTTATTTCCTTATGACAGATTTGGCCACATTAAAGCATTGAGTTTCTAATAATCGCTAGAAATACTGTAGAGTAATAAGGAAGATCAGGCATTAAGTAATGAGAAAATAGGCAAGATGGAAGCTAATGAGCTGGCTTCTTTTATCTCAACCCGTATTATGAAAATAATATAAAATTATACCTTGCACTTTCACGATAGCAACTAGATCTAAATGGTTATTCATTTAAATATGAATGAGTAATTTCTATTTTATTTCAAACGCTAGGATAATTTTCACATCTCACCACGATGTGAACATAGCTAAAAGATGGTTTTAGCAGGGTTTTTTTCCTCTTTATTTGCTTAAATTTTTTTTTTTGACCAGAGAGAACTTAAAGAAGCATTTTAGCAGTGACATCTATAAGCAGAATATAGTCTTTATATCCAAAACCATACATTAGGAGTACAAAGACAGGATGTCCAGGTACTGCAAGGATAGAGTGGGCCCCAGGTTACTGCACAGGAGAGGGGTGTGGGGCACGTAAAGTAGGCGGTGCCTGTCCTAAGGGATTCCAAGGCTACCGCCAAGAAACTGCGAAACAGCACGGATTTCAAACTCTGTAGTTACATTGCCTGGGTGTTAGAGCCCGGTAAATAATTTTACGTAGTTTCAATCCTAGCAGGGACCCTCGACATGTGTACTTGTAAGTTTGTTCTAATGAAAATTCTCCCAAGAGTGTAAATGTCATCTATTATGACAGTCCTCCATGAATAATTAAGGTGGTTTGTCATAAGCCTAAATTTTTGGGGGATTATGTGGCTTGCAAGTTATGGAGGTGCATCACTTTAACCCAGTGTGTACGCGTTTATCCTTTCTTGCGAAGGATACCACAGTTTACTCGCTGAACTATTAGTTGCTCGCAGATGAAATGAATTCTGCATTCTTCTGCACTGAGGAACACAGGCATAAATACCGCAGTACTCCATCCGACCTTTAAAAAAGTCACACTTATTAAATTTGCTAAATCGATCTTTTGGAAGACAGATTACACTGACGTGCAGATTGGTCTCTGTTACCTGCTTGATACGGTCTAAATGCAGATTGGGAATTTAAAACGGCCATACGGTTCCGTTTTACCTGGTGGCAAAACTCCAGTTCCATTGAGCAGGACATTGATTCGAGTCAAGGGGATTTTAGAGCTCGATTGCCATGACTGATATGCATAACGTTAAACTGCAAGTGATTAATAGCTTTATGCCATAAAATGAAAAATACTCTATATTTTATAGACACCTGTTCTAAGAAGTCAGGAGAAGATGGTTGGCTGTTGGTTTTTCACCTCTGGGCCAGTGTCTCTCAGTGCCAAAATTGAGAGGAAGGGATACTGTAATGGTAAGAGTAGTTATCTTCAAAATGTGAATATTAAACATCTAATAGGTTTTTGATTATTTTTTTTTATCTCTGTGGAGCCCAGACTTCATAATTGAAGGAATAGTTCCGTTTAGTAGGTAGTAAATTGAGACCTGTATGAACTTGCTTTAGCAAAAATCATCTTGCCTTGCCCCCTCACTTCTCCCTCAGGAATAAAAATTGAAAGGAAGCCCTGTCAGTCAGTAATATTATGGAAAAGCCATGTACGCTGGAGTGTAAAGAACAACAAAAGGCTTTTATTTGAGATAAAATACTGAATTGGGTTTATAATCAGGTTTTAATGTCCTCCATGTGTAGGCTTACACTTCTGTAAGAATGAGCTTTAGCAGCTTCTTTGTCGCCATGATAACATTGAGGAAATAAAACCTTCTGGAACTCAGTACTATATAACAGGAAGACTGATGCATAAGTTGCAAATAAAGTTGTTATAGCTTGTTCATACTATGCTTAATGTTTCAAAATGAATCACTGTTTATACATAAAATGTAGTAGGTGGCTATAATTCTGCCTGGATACCACTCTGCCAAAAAAATATTAGCTTGAGGAAACTAACGAGTATTGTTCTCATAACGCTGCAGTGATGGCCATGCTGCGTAACATGCTTTGATACTCCCAGAGGAAAGTTGGTCAAATACAAATTATTCATTGAACTTTTTCTGTTTTTAAGGGGAAGCTATACCGATCTATGCAGAGATTGAGAACTGTTCTTCTCGTTTGATCGTTCCAAAAGCTGCCATTTTCCAAACACAAACGTACCTGGCCAGTGGGAAGACAAAAACTTTCCGTCAGATGGTTGCCAATGTCCGAGGAAACCACATTGCCTCTGGGAGTACAGATACCTGGAATGGGAAAACTCTGAAAATCCCGCCTGTATCCCCCTCTATACTTGACTGCTGTATTATTAGAGTAGAATATTCATTAGCTGTAAGTATGGGGTTTATTACAAACGTACCTACTTCTGAATACTACATTCACTTGGGAACAGAAGAATTTTCTATACTGAGCAGCTATTAGATTTTTAATTTAGAGATATGAATAGATACCATACACTGTGTCAGTGAGCCTGAAGGTCCTGAAGAGATTCTGAATTTGAAAGGCAGGAATGATGGGGGAAATGGAAAAAGGTTTCTGAGGAAGCAGCAGTTTAGTTTTGGACCTGCAGAGGGGAAAATAGGTCAAGCTGAACAGGTTCCTCCTGTGATTCTTTTCAGAAATGGGAAAATAGGACTGAAAGTAAAGTGCATAATTATTTTTGTCCACTTCTTTTGTCTTTTTGTAATGGCATCTAGAGATGAGGTACAGAAACAATGGAATTGCTGGAAAGTAAGGAAAGCTGTAAGAGTATTAGCTAAAGATCTGGAATGAGAAAACTGATTTATTTTTTTTTTAACCAACCTGCAGTATGGGGAGTAGGGTGGCTTCTAGGAACAGCAATTTGGTGGGTCTCATAATTTTTTTTTTGTTTTTCTTTTCTTTGGGGGTTGTCACATAGGTGTATATCCATATTCCTGGTGCTAAGAAATTGATGATTGAGATGCCTCTGGTGATTGGCACTATTCCATGTATTGGATTTTCAAGCAGAAACTCCAGCATTACCAGCCAGTTCAGTATGGATATGAGCTGGCTGGCACTGACCATGCCCGAACACCCTGAAGGTAATCCCTACTGAACTCTAAGACAGCACAGCACTGCCTGCAGCAGAGGGACAGTGGTGCCGGTCTAAAGGGACTACTAGGGAGGCCAGTAGGCCATTGAAGTACGACTCCTGAGAAGTGAGGCACATAAATGTCAGTCAAGATCCAGAAGGACTGGTGAGGGATAGCCTGGCTCCAGCCTTTTTTTAAGTGTCTCTTTACGCTTTCAGCTGAACCTTGAAAAAACTAACTTCTGGTAGTGGGATTTCTACTTTGGAGGTAGACCTCAAAGTTAATCATTACTGAATATATTTTGATACAACACAGATCTGTTGCTGGAGTAGCCCAAAAAGCATGGGTAGTGTTCCTGCTGAGTCACCTGAGCTTGCCAAAACCATAGTTCTAGTAATAGTATTTACAAAGTGGGCTTCATATAATATGGCAATAGTACAATGTTTAATAAATACAGTCTTTGTGGTCATGGATACTGTGTTAGAGATGTCTTGCTGTGAATTAATAGTTTAAATTTGACAGGAGCATCTTTTTTGTTTCAGCACCACCAAATTATGCTGATGTAGTGTCTGAGGAAGAGTTCTCCAGACATACTCCTGCTTATCCACTACCAATTGACTGTGAGGAACAATTGTGTTGTCCTGTCTTTGCTTACATACAAGAGTTCCGGTTTCAGCCTCCACCTCTTTATTCAGAGGTACAAAAATAAATAGCAGGTGGTATTTTTATTGTCAGATGGCAAATACCTCCCCCCCTCCTCAAGTACAGAAATGCAAGAATTACAGGCAGTCATTGTTGCCTTTCTTCCCTCTAGATTGATCCACATCCAACTGATGTAGAAGAAGTTCAGCCCGTTTCATTCATGCTCTGAAGAGGATGAGCATCGTTGCGATGAATGTCTTAATCTTTCTGCTGCTTAAGCTGATAGTGCAGCTAAAAAGGAAACGGTTTTCTTTTTCAAAGCTTAAGGTTGTGTACAAGAGAGGGAAAGGAAAATGGAGAGGGAGGTATGAGCACGTTGGGTGATGGAAGAGAATCTGCTGCACAGAGGATGTTGTGGGAGCAGCTACTCGAGAAGTACCCGGGAGTACTGAATGCTTCTAAAAAGCGGAAATCCTGCATAAAGTGCAAGGAGATGTAAGGATCTTCTGAAGAAAAAGATAATTTATATTTTGTTTGGAACACTCTGGAAGAATTTATGTAATTATGTTGAGAACTTCTGTGGTAGAACTTGCGTAGTAGAACAGAATGTGGGGTAAGAAAACATTTCCAAAAGATTCCAGTGTTCAAGGGGCTTCAGTTTTGCACTGTCTGCATCCAAGAAAGGAACACTACCAAAATGTGGAGTGAAGCCTTCACGCTACCGTAACTCTGTATTTCACGAGAACCCGCCCTTCTAACAACTGCCAAGTGGTACTATTTCATCATTCGTAATGACCCTAAAGGCATCATGGATGAAAGAATAGCTATTACGCAATATCATGAAGGCAACCATTTACTGAATGAAAGACGCAAGTATGTAAAAGAAAATTGAACTTTGATAAGAGCTTATGCACTATGCTTTCTTTCAAGGGATTTCTTAAGGGAATTATTCTAGCCTCTACTGTGAGTTCTTTTTTTCTGCATCTTAAGCCTATGGATAGCATGATAATGGGAAGCATGGCAAGGCAGAAGCCTTTTGCCAGCAGCAGGTATACTTAGCAAAATGGACGATACTTATTTATTCAGAAGCCTTTATAAGCCTACCTCTGTTTTGGATATTTACTTACGGTCAGATTTGAGACCAAAAAAAAGAAGTCTTGTTAAAACTCCAGTATGCTTCAAGGTTCTAAAAGGGACCCTAAACGGTTTCTGTGATTAGAGAATGAGATAGGAGGCGTAGGGAGAGGTGTAAATATACCCAGAATAGACATAGCTTATAACTGAAGCGAAAACAGACATCGGGGGAGCAAAATCCTCTGGTAATGGCACAAAGCTTTTCATTACTCCTGCATCTTTGTCTAGAGATCTGTCATCAGGGGCTGCACTGGTCATTTGCTATCCAGACTATTTTTTGTGTGTGTTTCCTTGTTTGTTTTTGCTGTTTAACTTTGTTTTGGTGCAATATTTTAATGTTTTCTTCCTCAGGTCATTTAGAACAGAGTTTGTTGCTGCTAAGAGTTGAAGGCACAGCATTATACTTGGCCCTTCTGCTGCCTTCATTTAAAGTAGAATGTTTGCTTCCTGCCAAGCATCAGTTGGAATCAGTCAGCCACCATCAAAAGATTACTTAAAGGAGAAGAGACACAGCATTTTCAATACGCACGTTTACAGTTGAGTCTTTAAACTACAGGGGATTAGAACTACTAGAACTATTCCATATGTCTTACAGAAGGGTTTGGGGTTAAAACCCGGTGCTTCATGTGGTAAAACATTGTACTTTCTGAGAACTACAAGAAGAGTAACTGAATTTCCTTCATTTCATTGATTACTGCAGTTTAAAAAAATTTAAATGTTTTTTTTATGAGATCTGTCTTCATTTAAGAAGCAGGGAATTTTTCTACAGGCATGCACGGATATATATTTTTAGGCTTCTTTTAGTAGGACTTCCTTACATTGTCTGATTTCTAGCACTTCACCTCAAGTTACTTTTACATCAGTGTAAGACAGTTTTTTTCATTTGCAACTTTTAAGTAGTGTCTCCTATAGCAAATGCAGCTTTAACCAAAATTTGAGTGTGTGGTTTTGAAAGAACGGTCTAAAAATAAGTACTTACCTGCAAGTCTCAAGCTGTAGCTCTCATCCTTTAACTGAAGTGAGGGTGTGTGCCCAAGCAATCCATGCAGGATTTTCACTCGCATCACCTGGAAAGGGAACAAGTATTTTCCTTAAGCTGATCCCATTACAGTTACTTGAAAAGTAATGTGGCTGTGTATTAACTTGCATGTTAATAATTCAAAATACTAGCTTAAAAGAATATTAGGGGCTTTTTTGGACTGTTAATACCTGATTGGTGATGTGTGCTACCTGGTATAAACACAGTGAAGCAAACAAGAACATGAAGGGCAAAGATGTGCTTTTTTTTTTTTTTTTCCTCCTTAAAATCTTTGAGTTGTTTTTTATTATTTGCAGATAAACTGTGGCCTTAGATTGTTTGCTGCAAAAAAGACAAACAAGTATAATGTGTTTCTTAGGAAGCACACATGACCCTTCAAAGGAGGGGTGAAAAGAAGATTAAATTCTGCTCTCTGACACTTGGCTTAGTGCAGAAATTGATCCTTAAAATAATTACTGTTTGCACAATAATAAGTTCAATATGCAGGGGCTTTGTTTTGATAACTGTGAAACAGTTTAAAAGAGACAAAATAAAAAAAAATTTAAAAAAAAAAAAAAACCAACAAAACAAACCACAACCATGCTGTTAACATACAGGAACATGATTGTATTTTGTACTAATGACTGAGCCCCATGGGTTCTTTGTTAATAAAAGTGTCAAACCTACCTAGTGCCGTTCATTTCTGTTCTGGTGCCTCCGAGACAAATGGCTGCAATGGCAAGAAATACTTGCCTTCTACCACCTTGGAACACATACCCATCTCCCAATTCCTTTTCTGAGCTGGGAACTTTGCCTTTGCCTGTCACTGCTTTAGCCCCTTGAACTACCCGTAGCCAGGAAGTGGAACAAATTTCTCAAAGATGGTGTGCTCGCTCCCACCTCTAGTTCTTGTGTAAGGTACGGGGTCTTCATCACAGGGATCTTAGGCCATAATGGTGGAAGTGGCAGGATGGCTGCTGTAATTGGATTTCTCATCTCGTGTATTAACCTTACAGGAGATTTTATTATGTTTCCTTTTGACAAGATTATCTTTACCGTGTAATTCATTGATCTAAAGAGATCAGAACAACTTGGTAACCGCAGCACAGAAGGACTAAAGCAGAGTCCCTCCTACCGTGGGAAACATGACAAATTCCATCTACCACACAGCTCGCCTAAGCCATAAATGAGATGCTGAAACCTCAGTGAGGGTCCTGCTTCCCAAAGATTTGAGGAACAACAAAAGGAGAGGTTGATTTCATCTTCCCGTTTCCATTTTGGAGGGAAGGTGGCAACCCTCTCCTAGGGAAATCCAGACAAAGATGCTGTCCAGGATCAGTGTTGAAGGCTCTGGAGCTTGCAGAAGGGGTCATAACTCACAGGAAGACACAAAACCTCAAACTCTGGTCTTAGATTTCTGTAAGTGAGCCTAAAGAATCCTACCACTAAGTTCCCAGAAGCAATTCCACTTCATCCACTGTGAGGTTTTATAGGAGACTATTTTGCTTGACAAACTATTTGCCTATTAAAATACTTGTAGTATTTAACCAGGTGGTAAACGATGCGCTGTGCCTTACAGGGATAGAGCGGATACTGCAGCCTTCCCTTTGCAGCTCCCATGATACTTCGGATGTTTGCATGGAAAGACAGAATTCGCATACAGAGTAAGAGAGATCATTTCATTGACTCCTGGGGCATCTTCCAAACTATCAAAATAGCCTGTTCCATCACTTCACCACCCAGCTTGAACAGCAGAAGGGAACATTAACTCATTTTTTAAAACAATCTCTATATATCAATGTAGAGGTGTTTGGAGAGCACAGTTTGCAGACAAAGCTGATCTGAAGATAATCAATTGCTCTATCACATACACACACCCCCAAAAAAAAAAAAAAAACACAGCAGAAATGCCTATTTTCTAGTAAAATCCCACAGATTCTCATTTTTTCCTGAGGATAGTGACTGAGCACAGGGACACAGAAACAAGCTTTCAGAGGGCAGCATTTTCTAAAGCTGATTACATAATATGTTAGCATCAGTATGGATAGTAGAGGCTACTGCACAGATTCTCTACAGAACTAATTAGCTCTGTGATGAACCCGGTCATCCACTTGCCATACTAAAATTTGATACATAGGGTAGACAGGGTGACGGTCTTGTTCCAAATTATGTAGTGGTCATGGTTTCTAAATGATGAAATGATAGTAGACAAAAGCTATACTCGAACATCACTGCATTATTGGCATTTGAGGACAACTGACTAATAACAGTAAGTCACAAACCCAAAAAAGCCCAGATTTACACGGAATGCAAAAATGGCAACTCAAGCAGAGTAACTGCTCGTGCCAGCACCGTGCTGTGCTGTGGGCCGCCTTGGTTCCACAGCACAGGCTCTATCTGATTAAGTACAACTGTATTACTGATAAATTAAGTACAACTGTATTACTGCTAAAGCTCTGAGCACCCGTCCCTTCAAAAGAGAAGTGGGAAGCCCTCTCAGTTTTGGCTGACATTCAACCCTCTGGCTGCCCCTAGGGTAGGGAGAACACGAAACGCAAGGTAAAAGTAGGAGCAAGGGCTGGTGGTGGACAGACACCTACAAACATTGCCTCAAATAAGCTGAGGAACACAGAGCAGCCCCAAACTGCTTTATACAAATGCACAAGACATGTGCTGGGTCAACTGATGGCCGTTTCTTGCTATTTGTGCTCTCAAATAGCAAACGACAGTGGTCAGATTAAGGATACCTAAAGTATCACGTCAAGCCTATTTTTATTTGGCACTCAGTGACTGTGACAGGTAACAGAAAGCATCACCCAAACATCAGTCCAGCCCTCCTGCTTTACTTCTCGCTCTACTCAAGCATCCCAGGCCCCTCTGGGCACCCTTGCCCTGCTCTCCCCACTCCAGCAACACCGCTCATCGATACTTTGCTCCTAGCACAAGACCCAGCTGCAACAACTGCAGGGTCCCACAGCCAGGGAACACAGCATAAAGACCTCTCTAGTCTGATTAAACAGAAGGAGACCAGAGGTAAAAACGGAAGGCAGCTCCAGGTGTGGGATGGGTGCTGGATGAGGGGGAAAATTGGGCAGGTGTGGAAAGGAGAAGCAGAGAACAGAGACCCAGCAGCAAGTGTAACCTGGACACCAAAACCAACCACTTGACCCCAGCTCCTGTTACTGGCAGGACCTGGTGTCAGATGTGGGGACACACACTGCACACAGGCAGGATGCAGATGCGGAGGCTAAACCCAGCCAAATTTTAATTTTGGCTATGAAAAACTCAGTATTTCACAGTGCCTTGGAACAGCATCAGCCCCCCCATCCAGGAGGCATTGAGCACAGCGCGGTGGCTCGTCACTGACTGTCACAGACAAGGACTGAAGGTGACTGTGCTTGTACTTCAGCACCCAGTTGTGTGGTATTTATATCCACACACAGGGGCTTTTCCAAAAACGAGGAGCGTTTTTGCATAGGTGTAATAGCAACTTCTTGCAAATGAACTTCAGTGGATCCTCCTGCAACCGCACCGTGACCTTCTGTCGTACGCTTCAGGTCAGACCTCGCAGGGCCTGAGACAGCGACAGCCCAGTTTTGGGGAACCCAAACACACGCTTCCCTCAGCCCTGCTTCAGGGAAAATGCAAGAGCGGGTATAAGGGCTGAGGGTGGGCGCTGAAGGATGGGCAACAGGGTCGTGTTTCGACTGCAAGGTCCTCAGCAGGATTGCTGCACCCCCAGAAAGATCCCAGGTGTCCGTACAGGCCAGTCCTATTCGATGTCACGTTGTGTCAGTACCACATCAGAGCACAGCATAAGAAGAAAGTGATTCTTACTGCTGAACTAATTAGATTAATCAATGCACGAAAGAGAACACAAGTGACAAAAAAGTTAAATTTTCATTTAAATAATGTAAGCCCTGAAGTGCTTTCAACCCGTGCCTTAATGTGATGTGACCAAAGGATTAGCCTTAACAGATTAGAAAGATACTAAAATGGAAAATATTCTGCTTTCATGAGCATAAAATGGAAGCAGAAAGGGAAAAGCATTAACTGACCTGACAGATTCTCTCCCTACAGTGTCCTGGAGGAGCAGAGAAGTGTCTGTGAGGGTTTAGTGTCCCCACACACCTATCAAGTTTTGGACGCTGTGTGCAAGGCTGGTCCCACTCGCCCCAAGAGCAGCGTTTGGGTGTCAGCACGTCTCTCCCTCCCTCTCGGATCCTAGAGCAGCTTGGCCTGAGCTGGTACCCCCAGTGCAGCCATCGCAAGGGAGCAGGAGAAGCAGCCGTGATGTGTAAGGGCCCTCCCGAGCTGCAGCCAGCCCCTCTGCCAAGGCAAGGCCAGAGCTTACACGCGAGCGGCACGAGCGGCGCAACCTGCTCCTCCGACCCCACGCAGGAGTCTGGCGCGTCGGGGCCACAGCGCTCGCGAGGTCTGTTCGCAGGAGGTGTTAAATAGAAAGGGCCCCAGGAAGGGCAGCTTCGCAGGCTTTTTCTCACGTGATCCCACCTGCCATCGCTGGGAGAGGACTTTACACTCAAGCAAACAAATTAACAATTCATTTCCAACCCTGACATGGAGATTAACCCTGCCAATTAATTCCTTAATCTCTTGCTGCCGACAAGGCTCACAGTTGCCATGTGGATGCTTGTCCACTGGGGCCTGAAGCAGGGCCATTCTGTTAATTAATGCCACGTCCAGGATACGGTGTAGCTGATACTCAAACCCGCTCCGATGTTACAAACCAGGGCTGCATCTCACACTTCGCCGATGTGCCAGACAGCGTTTGATGGGTACCTCAAGAAGGGCAGAGATGATCTCAGCGCTTGCGGCAGCTTCTGCTGCAGAAAGAAGACACATTAACCAATACGAAGACGTTCAGCCTTTGAGTAGTCACAGTTGTAAAAAGTGCTTCTTGGCTGTTTCCACGGTAGATGGGACAGCATCACAACTTCAACGGGACTGAAAGGGTTGGATTTCTTTTTTTTTGAGACGATTGTAGGAAACAGTCAAACTTTATGGCGAGACAGGGCTGTGACAGCAGCAGCCTCCAGCTGAAACACAGGCACAGGCTCCAGCCCCGAGAGAAGAGTCCACCCAGGTTTCTGGGAGAGCAGAGTTACTCTTGTATTTTGCAGGTTTGTGTGACAGAGGGACAAAGAAAAGCAGAGAAACAAGAGGGCAGTGGGGAGCAAGCAGGGTAGCCCTGGGAAGAGCACAGGGGAACCGCCTGGGGACAAGGCACTGCCTGCAAAGCCTGTGGAGCCACGAGCACAGGAGAAGTCTCACAGTAGCAGCCAGAAAACCAGCATCTTTCACATTTCCAGTGAGTGGCAGGAAAAGCAAACTCCTCGAGATGATGTCAGTCTTCTTCCTCCTGCCCAAAATAACTGACAAGACGCTGGGGTTTGGTTTCTGGGGGGAGAAGGGGCAGCTGCGCTGCACGCGGAGGCTGCTCCAGGAAAGAGAAGTCAGGTGTGATCTGAACTGACAGGAGCTGGGAAATGTGTGAAATGCAATAAAAAGGGAAAGCGATGCTCAGGCACCTCAAGGCTCTTTGTAAACCATCTGGTTTACAAATTGGGTCAATTTTTCTTTGTTTCTATAGGGTTTGCCATATATAATTAAAAATACATTGCCCATTAAGGTGCTTTACAGTTAATAATACTCAATAAAATCTACGAATAATATTAAATTAAAGACTACAAAACCTCTTTGGACATATAAACCAGGAAATTACAGGTGAATAAAGAAAGCAAACAACAAAAAGCCCATAAAGTAGGGCCTGTTACAACTAGTCCAGTGGGTGGAACAAGTGAAGGTATCGCAGAAAGGAGCGTATGGATTGTATAAACACACGACGTAAATGGTGTTTACGGAGAAGTACTGGGCAGGACTCTCTGCTCCGTGGACAAGTTAGGTAATGCCTGGCTTGTGGCTTTGGTTGGGGTTTTGTTCTTGTTGTTGTTTTTACGTATTTGGGTTGAAGGTTCAATTAAACACTGACCTCCCTCAGCCCAGGAAGGGTCAAGGTCACCCTGGTGCAAGAGCTGACCAGGCAGAGGGAGAAACAAAGCCTGGCTTTAGCTGCAGACCTCTGCCCGTCAGCTCCTGACAACGGGAGAGAAACATCTGCTCCCTCCAAGGTATGAAAGGGGAAACAACATTTGGTGTAAAAATTGCATCTACCTGATTGGAGCCCCCTGTCCCACCACTGGAGAGGTACCTACTTCAGAGCTCACTCCAGAAAGGTATTTTCTTCTTTAGCAGATCTTTTATTTAAGATGGGCAGCAAAGCCAAGGAAGGTTTGAGGACTGGAAAAATCTGAAGCACAGATCGCTATTTACTAGCAGAGGCATCTTCAAAGACACTGGGCTGTGTTGCTGGAGAATCCAGTCTCCGTGTCCTTGGGGTTTGTTTCCACAGGGTTTCTCAGACGGACAAGAAGCTCACAGCACCTTTCACGTGGGCTGGTGCTCACGACATGGCAGTTTCGTGCAGGACTCTCAGGCCGTCCTTGTTGATTACTGGCAACGTTTCCTTCATTAAGGCACTTGGTATCGGTTCTCACTAGGATTTGAGGCCACTGGTGTGTGCGGGGGGTGGGGGTAATTTGCTGCTCTCTACAGGATTATTTAGCAATTCCTTGTTTTCTGCAGCTATCACACTTTCTTCTAGGAAGTGCTGCTATAAATAGCTACTGATTGGGTGCCAAGTATGTATTTTTTTCCAGGCAGAAGCCCAAACCAAGCAGTGAAATACTTTACTATCAAAAACAGCACAGAGTAAATGGGCAAGGGAGGTAATCTGTCAGTTCTGCACCACGGGAGCTGGCAGGAAGGTCCAGCAGTGCTAAGAGCACCGTCTTTCTTGCACACAACTGATGCCTAAAATTATTTATCACGTGCAACTTTTTCAAAGCCCCACCAAATGCTGACAGAGCTCAGAGTCCTGCTTACAGCCATGTGTGTTCACATTGCCCCCGTGCACAGCTGAACCCTTACGACACCCCCTCTGCCCCACTCCAGCCCCTCACCTTGCACCAGCCTAAAGCGGAGCAGCTCCAGGAGAACTCAGCCTCCCACTTCTGCTCGGACCATCTTCAACCAGCAGCCACAGCAATCATTTGCATCTCCTGTCATTAAGCCTTGTGTCTGATCACAGCCAAGCAGCCCTTCTGTGGATCTGGCACACACTTCCAATCCGAGCGTGTTGGGAAAATGACTTCAAGGCTATTTAGAGAGGATTCCCGTGCCTGCAACAGTTCACAGTTCAAGGCGATCCCCATCTCTGCCTGCAACACACACTGTTAAGCACGGGCTGCCAGAAATTTTCGCTTAGGGAAGGGAAAAACAGAAGAGAGAATGGCCTGATGAGAGGTTTAACATCATCAGGCTTGGCCTGGGACATTTTAATATAATGCGGGATGACGATCCAGGATGGACCAGGCTTGGTTCTTCACCGCCTCCTCTTTCTCTCCTTCCCCCCCACTCTCCATCCATTTACACGCTACTTTTCCCAAGGTAAGCCGTCACCCACGGGCCGGGGCAGGCAGCGATCCCTCCCACTCATCCAATTGCACCATAGCTACTCCCTTCTTTCCTGGCAACCACGTGCCCATCGCTGCTATCCTGGCGACCTCACAACTGCCCTCAACATCCTGATCCTTCCCTTCCTCCTCACACCTAAACCACAGCGATCTTAAAAGCCCTGCACAGAGCGGCGGGTGGCAAAGGAGGAGGAGGAAGGCAGGGAACAAGGCTTCCCGTGCTCCCAACACGAGCATTTGCTGTCATGGCTCTCCTTGCCAGCCCAACTCATTCGAGCCAACGGCTGAATGAAATTAATAAGGCTGCGTCCCAGTCTCTCTGCTCTGCTAAGTGAGAAGCAATCTTGCCATCGCTGGCACATACTCCTGGCTCTCTGGCAGACAGAGCCGGCAGGAGGCATCACAGGATGCCAGGAGATGCCCCTTCTTGGGTTACGCAGGGCTCCCCCAGCAGCAGGGTGGCCCTTCTGCCTGGGCTCTGGCACCGGGACACGTAGCTCGTGTGCCACCGTGCCTGCTCCCGTGCCAACACTTGCTTGAATAATGATATTTTCACGCTGACGCCTGCAGAGGCGTTTGCATTTTGCTCCCATTCACCTCAGGAGTGTTTTCTTTTAATTGAGCTCACAGCCTGGGATTTCCCAAAAACACTTAATGGTTTCACAGCCTTGCTTCCAGGAGGACTTTTGTTCCCTTTACACAGACTTCAGGACAGAGTAACGTGTCACTGGTTCTTCTACAGATCTTGGGCTTTCTTGGCTCTAGAAATCCAGCTGCTGGTCTTCCTGCTCTCATCCCGTGGCATCCTTTTCCTGTTCTCGTCTCTTGGCAATGAAATGGAACCAATTTGCAAGAAAATCTACTGCAGACACTGGTGTCTTCAGCTGAGTGGAAACTCCCAGTTCCTTTTGCTGTTGCTGGTTCAGGAACATCTGTGGTTTCTGGCATGTCCCCAGCAGGTATGAAACTTGTGCAGCTGCTGAATCATGAGCTGCGCTGGGACTGATGCAACACACCGGGACTGATGCAGGTGACTCTCAGAGGTGGCCTTTGGCTGAAAACTCACCGGGAGGAGGGAGAGGTGAACACCAAAAACCTCCGTGGGGATGCGGGGGCAGAGGTGTGGGCCAGCGGACACTGGGAAGAGGTGGCCCCAACCAAACAGGGGTGTGTGGCTGGTGTGGCTCGGCCCAGGGAGAGCCGGGCAGAGCTCCTGGAGAGGACGGCTCATTTCTAACGCTGCTCTTTCCCACCGCGATGGTGCCAGTGGGGGAATGGCATCAGGCCTGTCTGACAGCCAACAGCAAGGACGCCACCGCTCCTGATTCCCCAAATACACACGCACCTAACGCCCCATTTTATCACCCCACGCACCCCAGGCCACTTCTAGCAAATCATTAAGAAATGTAATTATAAACGCTCTCTGGGAAGGAAAAGACAGGGCGAGCGATGTTTAGTCCCGAGCAAAGACACACGTGGAGGGAATTTGGTTT
The DNA here is from genome assembly GCA_013398155.1 of Pedionomus torquatus. Classification (NCBI taxonomy): domain Eukaryota; kingdom Metazoa; phylum Chordata; class Aves; order Charadriiformes; family Pedionomidae; genus Pedionomus; species Pedionomus torquatus. The sequence goes on along the minus strand of VZRU01013721.1, from coordinate 340,268 downwards.
TCCGCATCAATTCTCTAACTTCTCCTGAAAGGAAAGCATCTGAAATCAGCAGCTGGAAGCCTGAGCTTCTTCCCTCTCTCTGTCTTTTAAAGCAGGGAAGAAGAAATCGCTCCAGAGAGCCCCTGCCATTTCCAGGCTGCAAGGAAACCCGCTGAGCAGCTCCTTCTCAGAGGCACACGCAGAGATACTCTATTTTATGAGCACAGCGGCCGTGCTTTGAGCCGACAGATGCGTAATACGGAACGATCAGCACCACAAGAACTTCCTGGCTACGCTGAGCTGTCAGTAAGGGACCGCAACTACCTGGTGGAGTTTGCATTAAATGAACAGGCAGCCTAGTAAATTCATGCTGCGTTAGTCATGCCAATAGCAGCCACGGCCTATTATAACATAACCAGAATTCATTAGGTGCTTCCCTGTCATCCTTGTGAGTAATAATAATAACAACAACAATTAATACTTCAAACATGAACAAGTTCATCCTGCTCTTTTACAAGCAAAAATATTGCTGCCCTTATTTTAAGGATGGGAACCCAAGATAAGCAACAAGGGTGACCTAATCATTGTTATTCTTTGGAGTACACAATCACTTATGGTGTTTTGGTGCCTGGTTCATTTAGGTAATTATTTTTGTGATCCACCCATAAGTAGAACAACAGAAACAAAGATTTGGAAATGGAGAACAGATGTAAGACCATGCTGCTTCGTCGGATACTGGATACTCAGCTCACTACCTCTGACTGGAGGCAACAGATCCAGCAGGTTTTGGGAAGAAAGGTGGAATACACTGGCTGAACTCATCCTGCTTAGATCTGGGCCCAAGTTGTAGTGAGCACCACAAGCTTCATGCACATTTTCATTCTACCCAAAAGTTCTTGGTGTCAGGGACAGACAAAAGGGACAAAGATTTTTCACGTCTGTCTGGAATTCAGTCTCTTGGGTCCAGAAGGAGACCTGGTGTCACTGGGGCTCAATTCAACACGTTCTCTAAAGGACAGAGGGCCACCCACCCCTGTTTCCACAACTGGCATGAGCAAACACGTCCGTCCAGCCAGAGTCAAGGCAGTGGTTACCATACAGTCTACATATTTCTAGTAAGCCTGTCCTAGAAAATTCTCTATATATTGCTTCCCGATCAGTCTTTTCGTGCTGAATTCACCAGGCACACAAGAATGCTACCGCTTTGGCCTACCTCATCGTTGCTTATTTCAGACACCCAAACTCAATCCCTTTATAACAATAAAAGTTTAAGCCTTTATACCAAAATCTCCAACCACTGGATAAGCCTTACAGTAATCATCATCATACAGATCCATCAGTCCTACAGTCTGTTTACAATTGTTATATAACAGGTGAGTAATTTTCCTGGGGGATGCTGAAATCGGTGGACTCCTGAATCCCTGCCTTGCTGTCTTGCACCTGAGCAGGACAGGGGACAGGTCAGGAGCTCCACAAACTCCTGCTCGTAAAGAAATCATTTCACCCTGTGCCTACATCAGTCACGTTTCAGTAATGCTGGAGGCTGCCAAGCTAGAAAAAAACTGCAGTGAAGGAGGTATTCTGAAAGCTCTTGACTTAAACCAACCTATTCCTGACTCTGCTGGAAAGGCAGCTGCCCCTCACCACACCCAGACCTGAGCGGAGATCCCTCCAGAGTGACAGGAAGGGATATTTCTCACACGGGCAGTATCATCCTCAGGCTAAGCTCTGTCATCCTCAAAGGTGACAGCAAAGAGCTTCAATGCTGGTGTATGACACAGAGAGAGAGGCAACAGTTCATGGGAAGATCCACCCATTCACACCTATGCCCTTACTTCAGCCTGGGGCTTGGCAAGTAGGCAGAGCCCTACTTGGTTATCTAAACAGGTGGCACGGGCAGCAGAACCACTTATTTCAGCACATGCTGCTCCCAGCTTTGTGCAAACATACCCAGGAGTTTTCAAAGCTCTTGGATTTTGCAAACCAGGACAAGGTTGCAAAGCTGCAAAAGGCTTTTGAGACCACAGCCCTTGAAAAATCGGCTCAACAGTGTCTCTGTTTCTTGCTTGCTGACAAAAAAAATTAAAACATCACCATTGTCAGCCACGCGCACGTTGAACTGTAGAAGAAATAGGCTGTTTTCTTCAAATTCCTGCCTCGTTAACCAAACTGACAGATGTTGATCATGTGCTTTCTTGCAGGTTGGGGCTGGTGGACAGAGCGAGGGAGGCTGGCGGAATTTCAGATTCGGTTTGGACATGCAGTCTAGCGATGCCAAGTAAAGAAATCTCATTGGGTTTGAGCAATGAACACATCTGACAAGGAGCCATGAGAAAGGGAAACCCCAAAGGGAATTGGGAGCACATCCAAACGCCATCAGACTCAAGCAGATCTTTCCCAGAATCCCACAAGTCAAATCACTGCTCCCAAAGCTATTCCTACCCTGACCCTCACCTCGTTACCTTGTCAGCCTTGTCATTTGTCCCACCGTGCCATTTCTGAGCCAGCAGCTCTGCAGCAAAGGTGGGTGGTAACGACTATGTCTGACAGCAACGTCCTCCGGAGCTCAGGAGCCCACATGTCTGGCACACCCCCAGAGCGTTACCGACCTCACCTAATTCCCAGGAAGGACCTCCTGATGGAATGGCAGATGCAGCTTCTTTCCACCATGCTTCAGTCCCTTAATTCAGGAAAAGACCACGGCACCTCCCTCCTCTCTGTTTTCTCTCTTTACAGACCACAACCCATCAGGACGGGTTTGGACAGCAGGGAGAAATATATCACTTCATAAAGGAGAGTGTTACGATCTCTGATCCCAAAATTCCTGCCAATTCATTCACCTCGACACTCTGCTCGCCTTGTTCAGCTGTATCTGATAACTGACTTAACTGTAACTTCCATCAGAGCTGTTAAAACCAACGCTTCTGGGGGGCTTTCAAGTTGCACTCAGAAACGGTCCATTATTTGCAGAACGGGGGAGGAAAGGAGTGAATCCTGCCGGTGTCCAGACGACAGAGTATTAATTTCATACATAAGCAGTTAATCCTTGCATTGCAGGTTGTCCACAGCCCGCAGAGGTCCCTTTTTGCCCCAGCAGCTCTGGCCAAGAGCAGAGGTTTTCGCTGGGCTCCTGCCCTGGGGTTTGCTCCGCGGGAGGCCGTTAATCGTCTCTGCTCTGCACACGCGTGACCCGCTTGGCCTTGCTTCGCAGACCAACCCAATCAAGCTGTGGTTTTGCAACATAAGTGATATAAAAGAGCAGCCCTGCGCAGCAGAGGACTTCCATGGATCAGATTGAAATAGCAAACTAATGCTGGTCTATCCAGGCCACTAAGAATCAGAAATCAGATTAGGGAGATGTCACTTACTGCACTGTCCTCCAAAGAGGCATTACTCAGGGGATATAATGGAAGTGGAAGGACTAGTAGAATTGAAATGACCAAATGATGCTAAAACACCGGGTGAAACTGCAAAGGGTACACTGTTGGGCGAGGACTGAGAGCAGCAACCTTTAATTACCTCCAAACACGGTAACTCCATTGCTCACTTCAACTACTGGAGCAAGCAAGGGTGCGACACCACTACGTAATGATGGAGCTGTGGAAGGGTGGGCAGGAAGAAGAAATGGGGCTCTCTTGAAAATTAAGTACCCCTTGCAAATGAAAAGGACTTTTCTTCTGAATTAAAAGATGATAGACATTTTCTTCCTGTTCTACAGGATACTGGATCATTTTGCTCCTCACTTGAAGATGACCTTAATCATCTAATGAAGACATAGGAAGGGTGAGAACATGCTGCAGAGAATGCTGTGCTAACGTGGAAAATGTGTTGTGAAACTTAAATCACACTCTCCATAAGGCAGGAGCTCCCTGTATTTCTTATTATTGCACAGCACCTTCCACGTGGGGTCCTGACCCCCTAACAGAGAATACTCCTGAGGTCCCAAGTACAGTGCAGAATCTGACCCTACATGGAAGTGTTGTTCTTAAGCTGAAACCATTCCTGGATGTGATCATCTAGACAAAACCAATCCCACTGCAGGCAGAAAAAGGGCTAAAGTTTGCTGGGAGGGCAACTGGGCTGGAAAGAGAGAGGAAGAAAAGCATCTGAGGCAGCCATCCGGGTGCTAAAAGCAGTGACCAGGACCATAAATTGGATGGGAAGCTACAGGAGCAGGAGTTAATCTGCCAAGCAAGCCGTGAACCACAGAAACGACGACCGGCATCATGCCCCAGCTCTGCCTTTCTGGCCCAGGCATCCCACTGATGGGAAAGCAGCAGGTGACTTTCTGAGGGAACCCTAATAAGTCCCTCCGACCAATGTCCCACTGGTTAAAAATGAAGCGTTGGGCCAGCAGTGTTATTGTGTATATCGCTGTGGAGAGGGGAGGCGCCAGCAGCCTCCTGCCCCTGTTATTTTCAGCCTGGTAAACATCTACAAACCCCTTTTCTAGAAGCATACACAAAGGGCATTGGGGGCTGTGTAAGATCATACGCACATCCACTGCTCCTGCTCTTTAAAGAGAAGCATCTGAATCACGGTGGAAATAGTCTCCTAACATCTCTGAGACGGTTGGAAAAGTTATTAGTTTATATAAGCATATATGTACATATATAACTAGGGGTCCCAAGGGGAACCTGGAAACCTACCTACGCAGTGAGGCCGTTCGTATTATGCGAGCTCCAACCTGCTTTCCTATTCTAAAAGAGAACCTTCCTTTTTTTAAAAAATGAAAACAAAACAAAAGAAAAAAAAAAAAAAAAAAAAAAAAAAAAAAAGGAAGCTGGTTTTGGTGGTTTGGGGTTTTTTTTGCCCCACAACCCTAACTGCTCCAAAATGCAAATATGTTCAAAATATGTTCAAACAGTCAATTAGCAAAACAATCAGAAACCATGTCAGAAAGGTTCAGAGGGTATTTTAAGTAGTCCAGAACTGACACCCCCAAATCCTTGCAACTCTGCACATCGAGATCCCACTCCCAAAGGTTCACCCAGGAACGGCTCCCGGTTCAGAACAGAAATCGGTTCCCTGCAGAAGGGCCTTGCTGTGCCCTTGTATCAAATAATAAGGAAATCCACGCGTTCCTGGGTTGTGTGTTGATCCGAGAACATCGGGGCACCCAGGGAGCTGGTTATTGGAGGGTCTGGCTAAGCATCCAGCCGGCCTGGCGGGCAGCAGTCTCGGACTGGAAAGCATCAGCAGGCACAGACTGAGTCCCAGTCAGAGACAACGGTGCTCACTGGAGCTGAGCTCCAAAAAAATCCAAAAAACCAAACCAACCGACAAAGCTCTCCTCCCTTTACTATCAGCTATGCTTTATCTTAGGGGCTGGGAGACAGCAAAGATAATGACCAGAGGGAATAAAACAGAGTTCTTGATCAAAATCCAATCCTATTATTTTCCAGCTTGTGGAACAGAAACCAAACAGCATTTAAGCGTCTGCCATTTCCCACCGACCTTTGAACAGAGACCTTCTGACAGCCCTTGTCTGTGTTTCCACGGGCGCTGGGCTGTTTCACAGCCTGCGCGCTGCAAACGCGGCGCAGCGTATGTGAGCCCGCAGAGGCTGCGGGTTTTGCGGTCATCTGCAGCCTGGAGCAGTTTAAGGCGAGTTTAACCCTCTGCTGTGTTTTTGAGAGTCACAAATTATGGCTGAGGGGACGCAAATATTTCCCTGGCTGAAGCAGTCATTGCTCTGCACGAAGCCAAGCGGCGCGGTCCCTTCTGGTCCCACAGAGCATCAAGTATGAACCCAGCAGGATTAATCCCCCAGTGAAACACAACAGAGCCAATGGTGCTTTCTGCAAGTGCCAAACACACCTTTGAATAACAAGACATGTACCCCAAGTAATTAAAACCAAATATTATAATTATTACTTGCAGCCGTTTGAATTCCCAAGGACCTGGCAGAGCAGCGTAACGACCGGCAAGTCTGGTGATGATCTTTAAGGTCTCTTCCAACTCTAACCATTCTATGATTCTAAGTCTTCCAGAGTTGACGGGGTTCAACGCTAAACACTTTTTAATGGGCTGAAAATACACTGAGATGAATTTTTTTAAAAGATGTGACATTTAGAAGTCATACTGTCTTGCTGAAAAAGTTGTTTGGAATTTAGATACAATTTAACAGAACAATATTTTGTAGATAAATTTTTAAAATAGTGTAAGATTTATCAAATACGGTCCTAGAGAAGTCCTTAATCATGTCTTAAATTCCGTTTAATGGGTTTAATACTGCTAAAAATACCCAACACTTTTTATATCAAATACAGTTTTAAAATAAAAACGAGCCTCTGATTTTGAGCAATTTTATGACATTCTGGAAAGGAACAGTAACGTGTCAACCTCTGGTCTTGTGCCACTTTGTACCGCTATCGGGGCTTTTCTTAACTATCTCGTTTACGAGGCTGCAGTAATCACAGAATCATCAAATGGTTGGAGTTGGAAGGGACCTTAAAGATCATGGAGTTCCAACTCCTCCCACTAGACCAGGTTGCTCCAAGCCCCATCCAGCCTGGCCTTGAACTCAAGTAGCTCAGGACTTAGTGAAAAAAAGAGCTCATATACAAAGGAAAAAAGAACCCCACTGTCCTGGTTTGAGGTAAAACAAACCAATTTTCTGTTTTACAGTTTTACTTTCTTAGCTGGGCCTCTTCTAACTAGCTAAACTCTGAAATTAACAGCACATTGTTCAAAGCTGTTCCGTCTCACAGTGATAAGACCTGATTATACCAAGGGATGGTATGCAGAGAGGCCCTTGTTTAGACTTATTGCTGGAAGAACCAAGGTCAGATAATTTTCAGCATTTGCCCGTTAGAGGGTCCCACCTTCAAGGAGGAGCGGACAGGACAGGTGACCCAGAACGGACCAACAGGGGTATTCCATCCCATCAGCATCATGCCCCGTATAAAAGCTGAAGGATCAACAGGTCAACTCCCTTTTTACCCCTTTTTCCTTTTCACCCCTTTTTTCGCCCTCTTTTTCGCCCCTTCCTCGATGGCTGACATCCAAGGAGGACTCTGCCTGTTCGTCTGCCTTTGATCCTGATCCGAGCGTTCCTGACTCCAGATCTGGAATCCGGCTCCTGTCGATCACCGAGTCCAGTTTGGGACTTTTCCTGAAGCCTGCTGGTGACGTGGTCGTCATCCTGGGAGCTTGATACGGTTTTGTATATACTGTATACTCCCTTTTTCCTAATTTTCCTTTTTATTATATTATTATTAATATTTTCATTAAAGTAGTTTAGTTTGTTCTAAACTCTTGAATCTCTTTATCTCCTTCCTCTCCTCTCTGACCAAAAAGGGGGGGGGAGGGGAACATCTGTCACTCAGGTTTTGGTAAATTTGGCTGAAACCACGACACCCACGAAAAACCACAGTGAGACTCGGAGATGTAGAAACCCCCAAGCGCTTAATTCAGCCTCACGTGTCGAGGATGCCCTGCTCACCCATACCTCCTGTGTGTGTGGCTGTGTCCCAGCCACGGCCACGTGGCCAGTGCTCACCAGTGGGTCAGCCCTGGACGTGCTGATTGTCAGCCCCCGTAGCCACACAGCTCCTCAGAGCCCGGGAACTTCATGGATTTCATACAAGCTCATACAGCCGTGACTTAGTGCTGCGGGCGCTCACAGGGAAAGGGGAACCAGAGATGGTTTTGAAGAAAAGTACTTCCTTCTTGCAAGTCCTATCTGTAAGGTTTAGCTTATCTCACAGAAAAGATTTTCTTGGTCATATCTCAGCAGCCTCAGCAGGACAAGTATCTCACTGTAAATAAAAGCCCGACTTCTGGGAAATTCAGTTTCTACTCCTGGAAAGAGCTATGACACATAAGATGAATCCACAACAGCACGGTGTGAATCCCCTCCTTTCTGAGCCCACTGCCCATTTCAAGATAGAGGCCATCCGAGGTCAGATGGCATCCCAGAAACACCTACATGAGTAAGCACTGTCTCTTTGTTTCCTAAGTAAAGCAGATCCAAGACAGAGAAGGGTTTTTCCCTGAGAAATCCACGGGTCCAGTCCCAGTCCCACCAACCATGCTCAGCTCTTCCTCCTCCCCACAGGAACGGCAATTGCAATGCTCCTTCACAGACTGCACATCCCATCCTTCCCGTAGAGACTTTGAAGCCACATCCCTGGTCCATTCTCTTCACCCCATCTGTGTTAAGAAACTCATAGAGACTTCAGGCTTCCCTCAGAGCACCATGGAAATGAGGTGCCTGCTTCAAAAGCAGGGTTTTCTCCTCTGATGCATGCCAGGGCTATTGCTACTCTAAAGTCACAAAGGTCCAGCCGTGAAAAACTGTCCCTGGAATACTTTTATTCAGGCTGGAAGCCTGGCACCAGCCCGGCAGCTGTTACAACAGGGTGGTTTCTAGGTTTGTTTATCTTCTTTCCCTCTCCACCCTCCCCCATCTCTGAAGTATTTTCTTCAAAATCCCGAGACTCAGTGTGTCAAAGAATGAATTGTGTTCCTGGTGGACACTGGGTCATTTTTCATCATACCCAGTGAGGCAACACAGGGCAGATGCTCAGGGATTGGAACTACAGTTCAGACACTCTAATCAGTCTCATCTATGAAGAAACTCCTGGTCTTTCAAAACATTCACATGGTTTCCACCAGCAGATTATATTGCAACAGGAGGACGTGTTTTTGTGTTTCTTCATGCTATGACACTGCTGGAAAAAACATTTCATGACCTCAGGATAAAGAGGGGAGGGAATTAAATAAAGCTAAAATAAACAAATGACACCCTCCCGCCTCTTCCAAATGCTCTTCTCCTTCCCCTGCTCCTTTTTTCACTCTCAGTGTTTGCACTGGGATGTGCCCAGGTCCCTGCTGAGCTCAGGGGTCACAGCACCAGGCAAGCAGCTTGGTAAAGGCTCATTTGCAGCCTGAACACCCATCCAGCTCCCAGTGGACGTGAAGACCATCGCCCAGGATGACCACTGACCCTGGTAACGGGCTGCTTTACATATGCTGAAGGATAAAAAAAGAGAGAAAGAGACCACTTCTACTACTGCAAGGTATCTATAAAGCCAGAAGTAGCCTTCCTCTTCCTGCTTAACGGCACCGAACAAGATAGAGGAATATTAAATGTGGCTTTTTTTTTTTTTTTTTTTTCCAGAGAAGAGATGCTGTCTAGCGGAAGCAGAAGCTTCTCAGCAAAGCAGCTCTCCAGGGCTCTCATCCAAGCTGCACTGCTTTGACCACATTTGCCAGCACTGCTGAGAAGCCCCAAGCCAGTACTGAAAGGTTACAGCATATTTTATGCCTCGCATGAATTTTGAGCGGCCATGCACAAGTCCCAGATAACTGTTTTCATTCAGGAGAGCTGGCTCGTCAGCCACAGCCCCAAAGAGCATGCAAGGTTATAAACCCCCATACCCATTCCTGGGAGTTTCCTGGCCATGGGTTTATCCCACAGAAGCAGAACAGCATTTGGGTTTGGTTTTGGCTTCTTAGGCAAAGACCAGACCCAGAGACAGGACAGGTGAGGATCCTGAGAGAAGTACGTGTCCTGACCTGGAACATCTGACTCTCACCCATCCTATGGCCCAGCATGGGAGCAAGGCAGTGTCACTTACCAATTTTATATGGCATTTAAGACAATCTTTCCCTACGGGATAAATGGGATTTTGTGTTCTAAAAATGCTAGTGAAATGTTCCTGACAGTACATCTCCTGTTCTCGGTGTAGGCAGATGTCGTAGGCTAATTTCCTGACAAAGCACACTAAAACAGACTGGGAAACCAGCAGATTTCTCCTTTTGACTACATCTGTAGGAAAGGGATTTCTTCATTGGCATCACTGCATTTTCCAGTGTTACTGTTTTAGAAACCCTGGCATCTGGCTCCTGTAGACCCTGTAGGCAGGTGACCACCAGAAGATTTAGATGCTTCAGAAATCACGTTGCATTTAGACTCACAGGGAGCTAATCTCCTGTGTCACTTTTAGGGACTTTACCCACGATTAGTGAGCCCTTCAAGGGGCACACCTCCACCCCAACACGGGGACTGAACTGAACTGGAAGGTAAAGACAAGTGTGCACGGAGCACACCAAGTATCAGAGCCAGGAATGCAACTGAGCAGGCAGATGTGACAGGCACAGGGAAAAACAGCAACAAAGAGAGAAAACACAGTCCTGCCCACGCTTACTCACAAATGTAATCCTTACTTGCCCAAAAAAAGGATTAAATCTTGCAAACCCCATCAGGATTAGAAGTAGGCTTCCGAGCTCTCCTTTACATGGAGTTATTAATATGTAGCATTATTTTCCAGCGAGTACTGGGACTTTTATGCATTTTCCCAAAGCATCCAGGACTATCAACAGAACTTTGGATCCAAAGCCTGGAAACGATCTGCTTTGGTTTTCCTTCCCATAGATGCCCAGTGCTCTGATCTTAGCAAATGACCTAGATTCCTCGGAGAAGAAATTTAATCGCTTGCAGAGAGCCCATGCTGAACAGATCGCAATATTTGTTCTCTGATCCAGTCGCAAAGACGTCATCGAGCTTACAGACTTCTCATGACTAATCTGCACAGAAATATCATCCAGGAAGCTCTTTACAGAGAACGGGAAACTGCAAATACTATACGCAGGTTTTCAGCTAAATGGGCATGTGACGCTGTGTTTTAATTTTATGTTAAATGTCCTAGCCAGAAATCTCATATGGCAGCTGGTCCTGAGAATTCTGTAATGTGATAATTAAATGTCTGCCTATAAACAAAAGCGTTTGTATTACAAGTGCTTTCCCATGGCATTTAACTATGCAGCATGAATCAGAGGCAGGGACAGAAGCAGTTTTACTTGGGTCTAACCAAGTCTCCAGTTCTATCCTAAGAGAAATAGAATGGCAACGTGTGATCTTTCCCCAGCAGTGTTGCTCAGCACAGTCCTAGCAATGAAAATAATTAAATCTCTTACATTTATAGTGTATATGTATCTTCTATTCCAAATAATTCTCAAAGCTATTTACCAACCACGTATCTGTCTCAGCATTTGAAATTGCTGCTATATCACGGGTCGATTGCAACAGCAAAGTCTCATATGGATTTTGCAGAGTCTCTGGCTCTTCTTTTGGAAAGGAATACACAGATTGGTACCAAAACCTCTGGAAGGAGGAAAAAAATTAAATCCAGCCACTTCTGAAAGACAGCTGTCTACACACACACCCACAGAGTCCAAGACAGGTCATGAGAAAAAGCTCCACAGCCAGCTGGAAGCACACGCTGACTTCAGGTGGCTGGGATATTACCTCCAAGGAGATGTCCATACTAGAGACTTGATCCCAGAAGTGCTCCCTGCTCTCCTAATCCACAGGCGTGCACAGGCACCTACCAGCAATTTTTCATTATGTAGGTAGTGAAAGGCTGGGATAAACCTGACAGCAAAAAGCAATAATACTGGGGGGTTCTGGCTGCCAGCTCCAACAGTGTCTTTTCTCTATTGCTTCCACCAACCTTCTGACGTGGGTGCAGCACGCAGCCACCGTGGGCTGGACGCTACTCCTGGGCTAATAAACCCTCTCCGAAACAGCCGAGCAGTGCAGAGGATCCGAACGGCTCCTTGCAGTTCCCTCTCGGAGCTGGCTGATCTGATGCTGAGCCCTAGCTGACCCAGACGAGCGATGGACTTGTGCTCACATAACCTCGCGTGTGAGCTAACGACCTCTGACAGATCGTACCGACTGCGCAGAACTCCGATAACCAGAGGCCTGACTCTGATCTATCGACACCAGCCTTACCCCAGCGTCGTGCCACTGATTTCTGCTGAAACCCTGCCAAGGTTAGACCGAGTCAGGAGAGTCCAGATGTAATTTTGCCTACCGAAGGCAGGACTGCATTTTAAGCGAGAGCAGATTTAATTAGTGCTATTTTAACATGATGAGTTGAAGAATTAGGAAAAGGGGAAATAAAGACAGACAGAGCTCCAGCAACTACAAATGTTAATTTCCCCACTGCGAGCTTAAAACTGCAAGGGAGTTGAGGAAGGGAAGAGAAATTACCAAAGGGAAATAATGTCTCTCCTAACAAGATGATGCAGAGTTTGGGAAATAAAACCAAATAGAAAAAGCCTGGAGTTAAGAACCCTGCTGCTTAAAAGCAGCACTGAATTCCCATCGTTGCAGGTTATAATGGAGTGGTTCTGCTTTGCTTTGTATTTAACATTCTGCATTTCACTCCTGTTCACAGACCTCTGTGGAAAGCCAAGTTTTGATGGGGGATTACGGTGCAACGGCTGATGACCACATTAGCCATCTGGTCTCTTGCAGGTCCAAGCACAAGTCCAGGTCTTTCTCAGCCAAGAGTCCTTGGGTAAATGAAGTGACATTTCTGATTTGCGTGTCAGGCTGTTTCCACTCCTGCGTGCATGCGAGCGTAGCTGCGGTTTGCTGCCCGGCACCGTCAAATTGCCTTCAAGATCTGCAGGAAGGAGACTTCCAGCCGAGACCAGCCGCTAATGGCTCACCTGGCAGAGCTGCCGCCCATGGTCCGGGCAGCGCTTGCCAAGTTCAGACACGGCTTGTGATGAATGAAGAGCCCATGCGACGGGTCTAGTCCCGGCTAAACCGGCTCAAACACCTGGCCGGCAGCCAGCAGATGGAACACCGCACGTTTTACAACACACGGCGAGAGGGAGCCTGGTGGTGTATCTCCAGCAACAGACTAGGCTCAGCATCTTTGCTCTCTTATAGATGGGAAACCTGGTCTGCCCAACAGCCGTGCTCCAAAGAACTAAATATCCACTGATACAGACTCCAAGCGCTACCTGAAATTAGTTTGAAACGCGTTCCAGCAACTGGCAACAGGCAAAAACTTTTATCTGCTTTAAATCGGAGCCGAAAGGAATGAAGCAGTTCCAGGCGGATCTGTTATGTTGCCAAAATGCCTTAAATGCCCAGAGGCGAAGAGTATAAAAATGGAAACAGCCCAAAATAAAGCCTCTGACATCAGAGGGGCTGTTTCCTCCAGCCCCAGCCAGCTCTAATAAAAATCCACCAGAAGAAGGTCCAGAAGAAGCATTTACTTTGGAGTCCAAAAGACTTATTCAGTGTCTGCTACAAAACTCATTTTGAGAACTTATTTACCGGGGCTGACAGTAGCCCTGATGTGCTTCCCAGTGCCTCCCCAGCTGCAGACAGACCCACAGCCGCCGGACGGCTGCCGGGCCAATAACCGTCCATCAGCCGGCTGCCTGCTCCCCTGCTTATGGGTAAAAAGCAGTATCATCAATTAATAAAATACATTTCCTAGAGGCTGCAGCAATAATTCCTTTCTCTCACCACTGCAGAAGGTAAATCCCACGTACGAGGGCTACTTCTGTCAGGCGGTGCCGCTCTGCAGAGCTTCACAATCACCCATGCGCTTCTCTGCACCATCCCAGGCAGATGCTGTGACAGGAGGAGTGTTACATCTCACAGCTCTCCCTAACGGTCAGCTACAGTCCTGGATGCTTTCCTCATCTTCACAGCCCCATTGCTTCTCCAAGAGACTCGTTTTCCTTACATATATATAAGATATCTGAGCCAGGTCTGGACATTTTCCTCCCTACCTGAGGGAAGGACACACAAGGGGGAATAGATGCACCATCTAACATCCTCCTGACATTTTTGTAAGGCATTTGAAAGGAGAAAAAGTAAATAAAACCATCCTGCACGGGGGAACTGCCTGTTTCCTGCTGTGGTGTTTTCCACCCTCTCTTTAGAGAGGGAGACGGGCTGACTGTGGGTCCTGCACCCGGTGAGGAGGTCCCTGCCGAGCACACGTGTGCCCACACCCAGCCTCTCCGTGCCCACACTGCTCCATGAGAAAGCAGGCTGCCTTCCAGACTATTTATAGATCTTGAAAAAGAGCCAGAACCTCCCTCTGAGAGGATGCACAATTTAACATTGTGCAAAGTCATTAAGCCTCCCAACGCCGACCGTACAGCCCTGATCTGGTAACGGCCCACCAGGCTTCATTAGATTAATTCCCATACTTAGAGGCACACTAAAAAGCCCTCGAGCCTACTGCCACCAGGAATGCAAAATAAAACAGCTGCCGACAACGGTACAGACACAAATGCACTGTAAAGTTTAGCACAGGCCTTTGCTGATGGCAAAGAAGTGCCAAGGTAGAGAGAGGCATTTGCATTTTACATTGCACAACAGTCCTCTGCTCCCCCCTCCACGCATCAGAAGGAAATATTTTACAGTTTCTCATTTCTGTGTTATATTTTTACTGCACTTTGAAGGAACTCCAGGGTTTACCGCTCCGACACACGCTGTCGCACACGTAGAAGGCCTTCCCCAACTGCCCCAGCTGTGGGTGAGGCTGGTGTATAAATTAAAATAGTTACCTGGCACCCTGGGCCTTTCTTTAGCCTGTCTGATGGAGGAGATTAAGGCAACGCAAGAGGAAGTAAAAGTTCACAAACGGATGATTTGTCGAGGGATTTCCACAGGTTAGCTTTTATTTAAAGCTTTCTCAATCATCTTATCTTACTGGGCTTTAAAACTGGAACAGTCACCTTGGCACCTACATCTATCCCCTCAAGTATAGTTATAAAAATGGCTGGGGAGGCCGCTGGAGTTACCGGGGCACCGCGAGCCATCTGCTGTGCTAACGAAGGCAGCTAATCAGCAGGCGGTTGAGGCAGCCGTCGCAACCAGGTTGAACTGAGGTCTCTGCACCTACAGCCCTTCTTCCCAAAGTCACAGGCACTGGAATGCAGCAGATCCCAACTTTTCTGCTTCTCAAAAGGGGTCTCAGCAATCTCTGGATTGTCAGATAACCTTGAAACACGGACCAAGCATTAACAGGCTGCATCTACCGGGCTCTGCCAAGAGCCTTAGTTACAAGCTCCAAACCCTGAATTCCCCTAAGGCCCTTCTCAGCAGAGCCTCATCCTGTCACACGGGACTGTGTGCACAGCAAGACAGGCCATTTTTAACATTTTACCAAGGATTTCAGTGCCCAGAGTTAGCTGCACTCTGCTTCCCCACTACGTTCCCATGCACGTGTTTCTACAGGGTCTGCAATTTCTGGCTGAAGAGTATTATTTCAGTTCCGAGGGGTATTACTGCTGGTCAGGTTCGTTAGGTCAATGCTCTGAGAGGGTTTCACTGAACTCATCGGAGCTCTACCAGAGAAGAACCTGACCTGAAGTCTCCCATCTCCCATTCACTCTAATAAGTGAAGCCATTAATATGGCTTCATTCAGCCAGACCGTGAGCATCTAACGTCAGGCCCTCTACTGCACCCTAAAGCCTAGGAGGACCTTTGTGAAGAGCTGACAAAAAAGCAACGCCAAAACCTGCCAGCACAGGAAGGCTCACTGGGAGCAACTTCTGTGCGGACCGTGTCAGCGCTGTAAGATGTGTTACCGGTTCTTTTCCCTTAACATCTTTACTGCAGTCTGAGCGAGCTGCATTTCATCGCTGCCCACTACCACTTTATCAAAAACATTTCTTTTAATTAAAAAGTGGGTATAAAACCTGAATCCCCAAGCGACGGATAGCCAGATAGACATATTGACTGAAGGCTCCTCGGCTGTTTCGGTGCTGTGCCATTCTCTGACTCTGAAGCAAAGATCTGTCTCCCGAGTGGCACGCAGTGAAACGTATTTGATGTCTGTAGTTATCGGCCGCTCGGATTCAAGTCATTCCAAACCGTTCCCAGTACCAGGCTATGGAGATCTTCCTCTGCCACAAGGGGCTATAGCATCCAATCCCCATGCATTTACAGTGTGTAACTGTAGCTGTCGAGTAATGCTCTACATATGGGCTGGAAAGAACGTTATTGACAGCACATTGCTTAAACTGGGTGAGAAACTACTTCTCAACCTGTTTTCAACCTCATAATTCAGCAGTGTCCAAATTAATTTTATGATAATCTCATGCATCAATAAATTCAACTCACAGGTGGCTGACAGAACCCAAGATTTTGAAAATTATGTGCATTCCCCTTCAGGGAACAGACACGGGCAGAAGCAAAGGCTTGATTGCAGCCTGTGTATTTTTAGACACGTTAATTAAATCTGCCACATCATTTTAGATAGATGGCTCTGCAACTTTAATCCCAAGGTGCTGCCTTTCAGAGGGATTCCTGCGGGAGTCAATTATATTTTGTTTGCATAGTGTTAACAGGTGGTACCTACAACTCCAAACTCTGGGCATGGAAATGAAAATCCAAAGAGTAAATTTTGTTCCCTTCTCTAAAACAAATGTAATTGCAAGTAAATATCCAAAAGCCCCCCTGGGATAAATTACCTTTCTCAAACTCCTCAGAAATACAGTCTGCCCACCTATCCAAGGCCAGCTGCTGGTCAAGCTTGGCTTCGTGCTCCAAGAAAATTAGGATTTTCCTTAAAAAATTAGGATTTTCCAAGAAAATTAGGATTTTCCCCCTTTTCCTCCCCAGACCTCACTGCTTCTGGTTTCTTCCCCAGCACTGCTCTGCCAACACCTGCATCTCCCCTCACAGAGATGATGAATTGTCTCTTTCAGCAAAACCTTGGTGAAGTTAGGGAAAAATTAACAGAGAGGGACACCTTGGGCATGACATTTTACACACACGGTTGAAGCTTTGAATCTGCCAAGCTAGAATGCAGGCACGGCAACAAAGGCAGAGACTGAAAGAAGTATTAGTGCGTTGGCTGGGATTTCTGGAGCACCCAGTGGATGCAGATGGTAGAAAGATTCGATACAAACCCAGGCATGAGTTAATAGTACAGTCATCTCTAAGTCTTACTGATTTGGAAGAGCTGACAGCCAGGACAGGGCTGCTCTCTGATAAGGGAACTGTCAAAATGGGCCAGACACTATCACGGAAATGAGCAGGAAAAAGCCCAGTGAGGTTACAGGACCCGTCCCTTGGAGGAAGGGCGACATTCCTGTTCCCCACTGCACTTTTTTTGGTGAGCAGACATTCAGCCTAGCATTACTGTAAGGGACTCAGCCAGTGAGGCACCCACCACATCCTCTGGGACAATATTCCAGTATCTGTCGAAAAGTTCAGCCTAAGTTCAACTTTCTCTTAATTACATCCTTTTATCTTTTTTATACGCTCTTTAAATCACATTTAAAAAGTTGCTCTCCTCTTACTGAGGCAGAACACACAATAGACCTTTTGCATTTTCTTCTCAATACGGAAATAAATGTCCCCAGAATATTATTTAATGTTTACCTCTGCTGCTTACACATAAAAACTCATTTTTTCCTCACATGACCAAGGTCAAGGAACACAACGGAACACACTTCATAAAAGGATATCCTTGTGGTATTTTCAACACAGTTAAATACAGGAAGGACCATTGCCTTATAGAGCCTCAACTGTCAGTCTAGAAATCAAAGAGCCTCAACCACGGTGTCTGGCGACTTCAGAAAACCCTCAGCCTACATGAAATCACTGGGAGTTTTGTCACTGATTTCAACAGAAGTGGGATTTTTCAAACAGGCATTTCATTAAATGGAACCATGATTCTCCAGCCTCAAGAGCTGAGCTGGATTTGGAGGGCACAGAGAGAGCCGAGTTAAAAAACAAAACACAATCTGCAATTGAAAGGGGGAAAAAAAAGCTCCCTGAAAGCTATGGTAGGAGAAGGGTTGGTGGTGCATGATTGAAGGAAACGTCCTGTTCTGATGTCGGGCAAGATTCTTTGTACCTAAGCACATGGGATCTGACCACTGTTTCTCACGTGGAGTCTCACTTCTGGCTCCTCAGACTCCTTCCTCCACACAGGTCCACCGAGAGGCCACAGCATCTCGCATGACCATGGACTGCCCCAGGTACCACGTGGTGCTTTATGGATATTGCACTGCCCTCTTCATCCAGGCATTACAGTTTCCATTTTGCTTGCCTACTGCCACCAAAAGCAAGGTGACAGAATGTATGTGACACTATCGCTGACCCAGAGATGCCTCTTTCTCTCCAGAACACTCTTTCATCCATCCAAAGGTTAACATATCAGGTCATTCATCCCAGCGTGTCATCTGGGCTGATTTGAAAATGGTGTCAAGCAACCCTTTCAGACCCAGAATCCAAAGACCCCAAGAAGGAAGGGGAGATCTGAAACACAGGCATCGTTATCTTATCAGCTGTGTTGTAATTCTGCCAACCTCCCCTCCTCAGGCTTTCTTTACTAAAGGCTCCTCTATGCTTAGACCTCAGGTCTTCATCATTTTGCTTGCATATCAAAGGGTGAGTTCAAAGCTTCAATCAAGTGGGAAGGCAGATGCATACACAGAAACACAAATGGCAAATCCTCTCTAATTCATTGACTTTGGGATCTGAGGGGCTTGAAAAAGCAGAACAAAACCAGGGGAGTACAGCGTCCAGCCAAATGACATCTGTCTTCTCACAAAGATTCTCCCAGAGGTATCTGAAAACACCAGGAAAAGCGTCATCCCAACACACTTAATTCCTTAAAAGTAGAATGAGAATGGAGCCACAAACCTATTTCACCCATGGTATGATTTCAGGCCAGCTCCTGGCTCACGTTTATCAGCAACACTGAAGAGTGGGGCCTGAGCCACTGAGATTCACTCCACTGAATCTGGACTTTTATTCCCATTCCCACTTCACACTGTCACTGGAGCTTGGGTTTGGGTTTATTCATGAAAGACAGGACGCTTGGGGGGATCTGGCCCACACTTTAAGGACACTTCTCTGTTCTGCGCCTTAACTGAAACAAGAATATCAGCTGAAAGATGCTCCCTTTGACTCGCTTCCTCCAACTTCAGTGGAAGGGCACGCACACTGTTAACAGATGGAGCTTATTTAATTTAATAAAGGCTGATTTTAATCAGACTTAGAGTCCATAGCAATTAACAATCAAGTCCTCCATTTCTGCAGAGGTCATCAGTCGTTTCTCTCCCTGACAGCTGGCAGAGCCGTGGTGGAGTGTAGAGAGGTAACAGCCAACCCTGCTGGCCTATGTGCTTGGGTCAGGGACCAGCAACGGGCTCCCCGAACACCCTTTGAGGAGAGCAAGGCTCAGCCACAGTTGATCCAGCAAAAAGCACTGCCCTCACCCAAAACCCTTCTGCCTCGGGATGAGGTTTTTTCTCGAGCACGTTAAAAGCTGCACACGCACCTGACAACCCACCCAGGAAAATAACGCGGAGAGGCTCTGCTGTGAAAATGCAACTTTCCAGGTATTTATGAGCTTTAGCTATTCATGTTTGTAATACAGCATCCTGCAGGCAGGCTCATGCTTGAGGGCCAACAGCTACCCGGGGCTCAGCTTGCAAACCTGCTTGGTTTGCCCTCTTCAGTGACGCGGCACGGACAGCCAGCCCAGCTACAGGCAGAATCACGTATGGCCAGCGAGCAAAGGAAGCACCAAAGCCACATTTCCACACAGAAAAACCACAGCCTGCTTTGCAGAACTGCTAAAAAAAAAAACCAACACAACAACAACAAAAACAACCACCCCCAAAAAAAGCTACAGCTGTTTTCAGAAGCTGAGCAACTCAAACCTTCAGGTCATTTCTGACCTGTCGAAATCCCACCAGCAGTTATGATCCTGCCTGCTCCCCTGGTATTCACTCTTCTCTGCTTTGAATAACTTTCCTTCCTCGTAATTCCACTGTTAGAGCCAATGAAAAAAACCACAATTATTCAAGACCAAGAAGGTGGCTTTGGAGATAACAGATGAGAGAAATTGCTGTCCCAAAGANATTGCTGTCCCAAAGAGAAAATGGGGAAAAAAAAAAAAAAAAAAAGACAGTGAGAACTGTAAATACTACAAATTTGCTCCCCGTTTTCCCACTGCATTAATAATGTTAGGATTAATGTCCACAAATCTGTGTATTTCAAACGCCTGAGAATGAGGGGCATTGTAAAACTGACCTGTTCTTTTGCCAAGTCTTTGATTTTTGCATTATGCTTCCAGCAGCTTATGAAAAAATGTAACATCAAGCTCTAGATGGTAAACTGAATTCTGTTTCTTCCAGCGTTGCACAAAATTCAAAGCATAAAATCAAAGCACAAAGTGGCATTCTCCCCTTTGGTAAAGGTGCACGTCTTTCCCTCTAAAACAACAGCAAAATAAACCCTTTTATTTCTGCTGCCTTCTCCCCTTCTGGGAAGCAGAGGAGAGGTGCCGCGGTCCCATTAAAGAGCGCGTCCACCGGCCCAGATAAGGCAGACTCGCCTCTTGGATTTGCATGTGAAAATTACCCTGCTTCAGCTCTGGAAATGATGCTTGTAGGTGTAAAAAGAGTAGCTTTGCTGCTTTGAAGTCTGCAAGACAGCAACAACGACGGCAGGAATTAACTCAATACTGATTACCAGGCTCTCGGTCTCCTCCGCATCAGACTTTTGAACACAGAACAGAAACACACCGAACAGCCAGGTTACATTTCTTTTTTGCGATCCAAAGCCCTCAAAGAGAGGAGACAAAAGCTGTATTTGTTCCCGGAGCCCAGCCTTTCCTCTGAGCTGTCTGTTACTGACTCAGGCTTGTGTTGGAAAAATACACCTTCAGAGAGGCGCCAACATCAAACACACAAGAGATTTTACAGGTACGCGATTGAGGCTTCTCTGTGAAGTGCTATTTCCCAGTGAAAGCATGACCAGGGGAATGCACTGGAATATTTTAATAAGAGGGTCACGCACATTTTTCTCTGGGCTGCTATCAACTATGGCCTAACATTTATTTTATTTTATTTTTGCTAATGGCCCCTTAATTACCCTCACAAAGTTCTAACTTGGATCCACCACCAGGAAATCACTTAAGCATGCACTTAACTCCATCTTCAGTTAAACAAGCAAACAAACAAGCTCAAGCTTCACGTACTGGAAGCCTAACCACTCCTGAAACAGCTAATTATCTGCTTCCCTGAAAAAGGGATGTGGTGCCAACACATGATCCCAAAATCCAACCTCTCTGGAGAAAAAAAGGATGAGACACCGAATGCAGGACAGCTGTGGCCAGCAGTGAGGAGAGGGAAGCACACCCCAAGGCTGCTGACTAGATACACCCTCACGGTGGGCGGCTGTGAGGCAGAGCTTCAGAGGTTTATGCCGACCACACTGGTCACCAAGCCTAACCCACACACTTCTGCGGAGCTAAGACAGTGAATATAAAGAGCCCTGACCTGGATGTCCTTTGCTTTCTCTAGCTGCTGTGCTAATTTCTTGAGGACCTCTGCTTCGCTCTCTAACAGTTATCGGTCTTGCTGGTGCTCTCTCTACTTGATAAATGCCACTCCAATGAAGACCACCTAGAAAGTAGCTAGGAAAGACCTGGGTCCACACTGACATTTTTCTCCCTCAGTCCCTGAATACTCAGTGCACTCCTCAGCTGTGAATTACATACATGCAAATGTCTCAAACAGTCAGAAGAAAAAGTAAAACCATGCAGAGGGAAAATTAAATTGTTCCTTGATATTTTAATAATGATCGCTGAAAGCCAGCTTATTGGATCAGAGCCACTGTATCCATCTCGGTTTATGAAATTAAAACCTTCGCTAGATTTAATAAGTAGAGAAAGAAGAGGTTTTGGGGAAAAGAAATGCCTCCAGCCTATAATTTTGCTCTTTTCCTTTTTATAATTTCCTCAAGCTAAAGAGGAAGAATATAATAAAGTAGATAATTCTGTAGCTCAGAGAGTATGCTCAGGAGTTTGGTCCCAGCAATAAGCCATGTATTTCCTGACAGTATATATCATATAAGTTTTGAAAATGTAGTAATTGGAGTCAGATGAGTCAATCAAATGAGAAATGTGCTGAAACACTGTCCAAAATCTGGAATAAATTGCCATAAACTGACCACTTGCTGCCTTTTACCTTGCTCAGTGTTTGCTCTTGCCCATCACAACATGCTCTCCAAAGGTTGTTACTGACCAACACTCCCTGAAAATGACGCAGTCTCTCACTGGCAGCCCACCATTCTCCTTGGCCATTATTTGCCTCTTTTTTCTCGTCTTTATCTTTGAGGTACTCCTGACAGCAATTGGAGTTAGTTAGACGCAAATGTTGATGGGCTAAACGAGATGAGCTCTTTTGATCTTCCCATGCAGGCTTGGCAATTTCTGCCAGATAAGAACATTGAAGGTCACATCAGGATGGATGTGAAGCACCTCACACTGTGGCAGATGTGTGGCTCCGCAGTCCCCAGCTACACAGGCAGGATATTCGGGTCATGGTTTTGTGAAGACTTAGGACCACAGAAGCAAAAGACTTCTCTTAGTCCTGGCTTTTTCATCTTAGTTAGCAACCATCTATCACCAGCCATCTTCGATCGGAGTACGAAAAAGGAAGTTAAATCTTACCAAGGGCTGATAACCGAGAACAGGACTGGGAGAAATTCACAAAGAAAACAACCTAACCACTCAGGATGAGCATCCAGCTTAAAATCTGCACTGACACCTACTGAAATTCTGACAGCAGACAGCCTTTTCCCTTCGCTCACAGAATGGCACGTGTTCAGAGAGCTCTCAAGGCCAAAATTCACTTCTTCAGATTGGCTAATTTGGGTTGGCCCATTAAGTATTCCTGAAACAGTCTTAGATAGTCAATTGTAATCTAGAAAGGTTCTGTAGATAGGGCTCCAGCAGGAATCCTTGAAATAAACGGCAGTAAAAAGAGAAAATGATAGTCCATAATAGAACCGCTCCATTCAACATAATAGAAAATAAAGCATAATCAGTGATTTGAAGAGCGACACACTGTACTAAGCACTAGGCATTACTCATCCTCTTCAAATGATCGAAATTGCCAGGATTTTCTCATGTCTAGAGACCAAACAACCCCATAAAGAAACTGCTGAATATCAAGAGGAAGATTTTTCTCTACCACGAGAAACCCTTTGGCGGCATTAAAGTCTGGCACTCTGCATCTTAAAGGCTGCAGACAATATTCAAAGGAACAATTTTAGATTCGTCGATAGCCGGGAGTGAGTCCCATTACACCTCTGAGCCAGCTTCCCAGCCTCCGGCCCTCACCGAAGGATCATTTCTGGAACATAAGAGAATGAGGAGCATTAAGCTCAAAGTGAGACTAAATCTACCTGATGTATTGTTAAAGTTGTCAAGCCTCTGTGATAAATTACCGGTGTCTAACCTGGAGCGCCAGGCGCCATCGTCAGAGAGCAGCATTTGTTGCACAGTATGGTCTCGCTGCCTCTAGCACAGTACACACATAAATCTTGTTAGTGAACTAAGCATAACTAATGCTTTGTGTAAGCAGTTGTGTGTACGATTTGAGTATTTAGGAATTCAACCTTCCGAAACAAACTGGCTTTCAACACGTACCGATGGCAGCTACTTAGTCAAGCCAGTGGTGGCCAAGCCGTCCTGTGATGTCAGTTTTCAAGCAGAATTCCCCTGATGTCACAAGGTGACCCCATGTAAGGAAATACTAGAAGAGGTCTCATTATTCTTAAATGCTTCATGTTCCGAGCTCTGAAGGTTTATGATTATTGTGCAGAACAGTCAGACCCCAATGCGTTCACCTGGGAGAAAGCATACAGAGGCCTGGTGTTTCCAAGAAGCTATTTAAAGCTGGGTGTGAAAGAAGCAGCAATGCCATCTTCCCTCCTGACAAATCCCCTTCTCCTCCAAACATCTCATTGAGAAAGCATCCCAGAGCAACTGGTTCCTTTCAGTGCTGAGCAAGAGCCTGTTCTAGCATCTAAGTCACTGCACATGAGCTTGCCACTGGAGTTCTTGTACCATAAGGAACTGCAAGCAGTAAGCAACAGGGGGTAGAAGAAAGTCTATGTGACCTCTGATATTAGCCACAAGAATCTGCAGGATTTACTGTCAGAGCCAACTTAGTGCCTGATTTTCCCACTGCATGAATGTCTTCAGGGGCTTAAGCCATCACGGTTTCTTCCTAAGTCCAATAAATAGTTCTGCAGCACATGTGAAAACTTGCACTGCAGACACTTTACCATTAGAGAAAAGCTTGAAGGGTTTCCAGGTCCTGCCAAAACTGAGAACAGACAGATTTGCAAGCCAAATATGTATTCCTACCACAGCTTTGATGTTTACCTTACCAACCACTGAATGTCCATCTGTCTGTCTTTTAATCAAATGTGCCGGGTTCATCTTGTCTAATACAAGCAGCCCATCTTCATCAAGTCACCTGAATGAGCGACCCCCAGCCTCTGACAACCTTTAACACGTGAATCGTCAACAACACTCCTGTAAGGTAGGGAAACGATGTTCTGCAAACAAGAAAAGGAGGCCCAGGGATGATCTGTGCCAGACTGCCATCAAAATCAAAGTTTACCTATGCAGATCTGCCGAAGGGCAGGGAGAAGATCTGGAACCTGGAAATCTCTTCATTCCCTCAGCCAGTGCCCAAAAAAGGGACCGTTCCTGCTCCCATCTGCAAAATAAAATGGATTATTTTGTTCTGTCTATGCAAAGTTGCTTTTCTTTGTTGCAAGGTCAGAAGCTGACGACGAAACAAAGATGAAAAAACCCTAAAGCTTTTCCTCTGCTGGTCCCCTCTTCCCCTTGGTGCCACGGAGTCCCCTGCTCTGCCTGTGCCGTGACACCTGACAGGCCCAGAGCCCCCCTTCGCGGTTTAGCTCAAGGAGGGGAAGTTCGTGTTTTACATCAGATTGTCGAAATTAATCCACGCTTCCTCGTCCTCTTAATGCACTACACAGCTCTTCAATCGATACACTCCTCCCCGGGAGGGAGCAGGTACATGTTCCAAGTTCCGCTTCGCTGTGTACCATTGTGTGGTGAAACCGGAGTCTGTCACCCTCTTGTCATGTTAAAAGAATAATATAATTTAATCTTTCCAGGCAGTTTAAATGAAGCTGCTCTACCCTGAAATAGATACAGGAGTGTACAACACGCAAAAGACAGATCTTTCGATAAATGTCTCTATCACAGGCGGGGATGTTAAAGATGTCCAGGGTCATGTCCCCCCAGCACAGAAAGCTGTCAGCGCACACGATGGGGACCAAACTACTATTTCTTTGTGCCACCTCTGGAAGTCAGATAGGCTGACCTGCAGGTTTCAAATGCCTTTCCTTTAGCAGAGGCGCAGGCTAACTTCACTGTGTAAGACCTCCCTCACCCAGGGGTGCCCAAGCCACCGAAGATGACTCCCCTCTCACTTCATCACACAAGAGAGATTGTTCCCCTCCATGCTCTCGCACAAGGCATTTGCCACCCTCACACTTCTTCCCGCACACGACAGCGGCCGTCTCAAACTCTTGCTGTTTGAGTACTTCCACTCATTTATCCACAGGAGAAATTTTCTGGTCTGCTCTCAAGAGGCAGTGACTCCTCATCCCAGCCCTGTATGATCACACATTTCCCACTGCCCCCCTCCACTGCTTTGCTCTGCTGGGAACCGGGAGCGCTGCTTCACCACAGGGCAAGAATATTTACAGTGCCCAGTCATTTGTACTAGAGGAATGAAAGTCAAAACATACCAGTTAGCAGGATTTTGGGGCACCAAATAATAGAAAGATTAGATTCATCCTCAGTATAGGGCCCTTTACATAGATACCATGAGCTGAGCAATGTGCCTTTTCTAACCCTGCACCTCTTATATAGGCTTAATTTCTGTTGTTGTAAGCACCCACAGCTATAGCAGCTGGTGCGTGGAGCTCCTGGCACATTCCCCACGCCAGGCAGTGGCGCTGGGTTCCCAGGGGGGAAGCTGGATTTTGCAGAGCCAGTGAGCCCTGACCGTCCCTTGCAGTGACATATTTGCTGCCTGTCTGAGATCTTTCTAAAGACATTGTTCAAATATCATCAAAACCCCCTTTCTCCAATTTTCTTCCACTTCAGTTTACAGCCAGGAAACACACGTTTCCTCCAGAGAAAAAGAGAGAGTTCCAATCAGGTTGAAAAACCTTACACGTTTCTGAGTTGGAAAGTGTAAGCCCTCTTTAAACAAATACTTATTTTCCACTGCTCTAACACACTCTTGGCAACAGCGCTTAGATTTGGAAACAACCTCCCCCTGCCACCTGAGAGCCACAGTTTGTGTATTTGGTTACAAAAGGCCAACAAATGGCAGGCTTTCAATGCCAGAGAGACCCTTGGAGCAATCCGTGGCTTGTAAAAGAGTGTTTCTGCCTGGTGCTCAGTGGTTTGGGGGCTTTTAGACATTTGTAAGTGATTTTTTTGCATTTGTGGTCTTGTGGGACAAATAACCTTGCTGGAACCAAGCAGCATGACTAAGTGTAACACAAACTTCCTCACCAGCCTCTTCTGGCACAGCTGAAAACTCACCTCCGACAAGGCAGCTGTTACAGCAAACACTCGGGCAGCTCTGAAACGAAGGCCAGGCACAGGCTCAGCTGCAAGAGCTGAAGTAGGAGAGTAAATAATCTCTCCAGGGATTAAAACAGATTGCGAACCGCAGAGAGACTCCCGAGGCAGTTTTGGGGACAAGCGACCAGGGCAATTGCCCAGAGCCAGGGTCTATGAGGCAGAGCGGCTGAGCCGCGTTAAGTGCCAGTCACTCAGGAGTGGTACCTGCCTCTGACTGCAGCTGAGCATCATTCCAAGCCTACGGGCAACTCCCACCAAATCAAGACCCACTCCTTGTTTGCTTCTAATGGAAGTTTCCCAGTCACGGGTGAGACAAATCATAGAATTTTTTAGAGTTGGAAAGGACCTTACAGATCATCAACTTTCAAGTCCCCTGCCCTGGGCAGGGACACCTCCCACTAGAGCAGGTTGCTCAAAGCCCTGTCCAGCTTGGCTTTGGACACCTCCAGGGATGGGGCAGCCACAACTACTCCAGGCAACCTGTTCCAGTGTCTCACCACTCTCACAGGAAAGAATTTCTTGCTGGTATCTAATCTAAATCTCCTCTCTTCCAATTTAAAACCATTATCCCTCACCCTCGGTAAGCTGTGGCCCCTTCTAGAGGAATGACGCTTGCACTTCTTCTCTCCTTTGTGGAGTTTATGCAGTTCAAGCCCACAGCACAACATTACAGCACTGACACTGATATCCTGTATATCACCACCTCCTAAAAATCACCCATAATCTTGTATGGAGGCCAAAGCAAGAGTGTGGGAAAGCTCTTCTGCAAGAGCAGCCCCAAGTGTTCTAACTCCCGTTCCCACTGCTGACACTTGGCAGGCCTGCAAGTGATTCACGAAGTTGGTTGTTGAGAGAGAAGGGTCTGCTGAAGTGGTTTCTCATCTTGCTCCTTTGAAGAAGGAAATGTGACAGCAACAGCGAATAAACAGCTTAACAAGTGTCTTAGGTTCTGCCCTGCAAAACCCAATACCTGCAGGTGTGGAGCACATTGAGCTGTGGGACCTGTGTTTCCAAAGGGATGGCTGCTGTTGGAGGGGCAGAAATCTGTACTGACGTCTCTGCCCCGATGCAGTAAATGACAATGGACAGAGGAGAAAAAAGAATGAAAGAGTAAGTGCAGCTCTGGAGCTGCCTGTCATTTGGGGGGTTGCAAGACTCTGGAGCAAATGTTTCAGGAGCAAGCAGTGCATGGAGATACACTCTTTAACGGCTGGAGGATGGCCCCGTAGGTCAGCATTACACAATCTATACTACTCATGGTCGTGTTCAAACACACTTTGCTCAACCATCAGAGTCTTTACAAGCAATAGAGCAGGTACATTACAAGAATACAGCTTATTGCCCAGAGGGAGAGTACTTTAAGCCAACCTAGTGCTCAAGAGATGGTGATGCAGTCACGGGCAAATGACCTGCAGCAGGTCTGTGCTTCACCATCCATCGGTAGAGCTGCCACAACTGCCCAGCTGCAGGCTCAGCCTGCCCTGGCCACAATGAACTCCATCAGCTAAACCTCAATAAAAGAGATTATTAGAAAACTCAGCAAAGTCCAGCTCCTGAGTGCTACAAGGACAGTTATCGCCAACACAGAAGATGCTCCGTGACTTTCTGGTATTCATTGAACTGTTCCCCACATCCCAAAGCAATCAGTGCAGAACTAGTCCGAAATTTTCAGGCAACACTCCGTTTCAGCGGAAGACGCTCTTTTGTTGAATCCAAAACATTTTGTCAGGAATGCCCTGTAAACTTCCAACACATCGCAGGAGTCTGTGGGCATGGATTCCAAGAGGGCTTCTGGAGGGAAATATTGTTTTCTTTGGGCTTTGCTAACTAAAACTTCTGGGCTCTGTGTGGGCAAGCAGAGCACCTGGGAAAGCGGGCAGTGCTGGTGCCACAGGAGCCCGCGGGAGCTGGGACCGCTCCAGATGTGGCTGCAGGGAGGGAGCGCAGCTGCGGAGCCCTGCGGCACAAAGCCTGCTGCAGCCTGGCATCTCCTTTTCCCTTAGAAACACCACGTGCCATGAGTGCTGGGTTGTTTGCTTTTTTTTTTTTTCCCTGAATCTCAACACTTCTGACTTTGAGGTGCTTGTAAACTTCTGGGTTCGTTTTGTGATAAAATCAACTTTCAGAAAAAGGGGGTGAAGGCATCACCAACAAGAACATTTCAGAGAGTTTGACATCTTTCATGACAGGACATTGTCAAGATCTGATTTGGACTTTGGAGCGAGCATCTGTGATGGACTTTTCAAAAGAGAGAGAATTCTCTATTTCAGTTCCCTGAGGACAGAGGACTTGACCCCAAAAGACTTTGTAGGTTCTAAAGAAGTGAGCGAAGTTAACAATGGACAGAGCCACTGAGAGATTGATTTTCAGAGGGAAAAATCTCTCCAATTCTCTAGCCTCATCCTGCTGACAGAGAAGAAGCTGTATTAATTCTCAATAAAATTAAGCAAAGAATGAGGTGCCTTTTATCTGAAAAAGCCTGTAACTACAATAGATACTGACCATGAATACAAATGGGAACATATACAAAATTAGGCCAAGCAAATTAGCTGGTGCTAAAAGCCTAGATATAGCCCGCACGTGCCAAATGTTACTCTGGAGAAATCTTGTAATGGCTTTAAGGACAGGCCAAAGATACTGTAAGTAAAAGCCATTCAATACAGAAGCAGAGTACACAGCAGGCAGCTACCAGGAATATCATCATGCAGAAAATGCTTCTTTCCATCTCCATCTAGTGGGTCAAACGGGCTACTGCTTTATCCCTCCAAGCTTTCATGGCATCACAGGAGATTTACCCTCCTTACGTAACAAGCATTTTGGTCCCTTAATTCTTTCCCTGTGGCCTTCCACTATTCCCCGAGGTGCATCTCTCTCCCAGTCTCTCTTTTCATAACAAAAGAGCGATTCTCTTAAGTTTCTCCGTTTTTGCTTAATGGTATTCATTGCCCATTAGGGCCATTTTACAATGAGATTTACAGCAATGTCGCGAACAGAGAAAATTGTTGTAAAATAACCACGGACAACATTATAAAATAGCAATAAAATCAGCAACAATGCACAGCTGTGTATTTATGTCTGCCACCTGTTCACTTCACTTTTTTTTTTTTTTTAAGCCACCTCTAATCAGATCAACCAGTTCAGCAAAGGAATCATCTGACAATGTTTCACATGAAAGCAAAGGTCCGAATTTCACACGGCTCACCCAGCCTTTCTACATGGACACAGAGAGAGCATTCACTGTACAGACGTGTACATGTGTGTCAGACAGAAACAGAGATGGTTCATGCGTGACAGTTATCAAATAACCATCTCCACATGCACCACATGCAGGAAAACACCCATCTGCACAGAGACACGCAATAAATAGACATCTGATCACATGCTCTAGGCACATCCATCCATCTGCTTTGGCATTCAGGGTCCTAATCCCCTCTTCCCAGACTGCAATCTATAGGTCCTATGCGGTAAAATAATTTCTTGACCGTGGCCCGCAGAGAGCTGGCTGATCACTGGGATAATTTCTCTATGTAAGAAGAAAAAAGATGCCAGCTTGATACCACGTCAGTCAGTGCCAGTGGGTTCAGTGTGTTCCCACCACTGGATCACAGCAGCCAAAGGGGGTTCAGCCCAGCAGCCCTCCTATTGGGTCAACAAGGGCTGAAGAACGCATGAACAGTGAGGCTGAAAGAGATTAGTTTCGTCCTTTAGTTCAGCTTCCAACCTGGACCATCCATGGTGGGCTGCACTTAATATTTCAGCTCCAAATATGCCTTCAACGTACTGCTGGGATGGTTTGCCAAGACCATCCCTCTCCTTGAGCAAGTGAGAGTGGACTGAGACCAGCCGCTACTTGCGGAGAGTGGATTTCATACAATTCGCAACTTGCTTTCCACCTCTGGCAAACATTTCTACATCCAGCACTCTGAAATAATTGCTGTGGGATCTGTGAACAGCCTGGTGCATTTAGATATCTCAATTTGCTTTATGGATCATTTTGTGACGAACAAGGGCAGAACAGCCGCCTTGGGTAACATCCAACCAACAGTGATAAAAGGCTGC
Organism: Pedionomus torquatus; assembly: GCA_013398155.1. Classification (NCBI taxonomy): domain Eukaryota; kingdom Metazoa; phylum Chordata; class Aves; order Charadriiformes; family Pedionomidae; genus Pedionomus; species Pedionomus torquatus. The sequence goes on along the minus strand of VZRU01013721.1, from coordinate 309,992 downwards.
CCTGTGTGCTGTACCACCTAGGAGGAACGTGTGAAAGGGTCTGTCAAAAAACATTTGGGTAAACTATCAATAACCCTTCTTGCGCAAGCCACAAAAGTCTCTGGAATGGAAAGCGCATGGGCTGAATTTTAAATGTCCTGTCTTGACACAGCCAGCGATGTCGCCAACCATTAATGATCACACTTCGGGCAGTTCTGTTCGGATGCTGCGGCTCTGCCTGTAAATAATGCTGCCTTGTTAACACACATTTTTAACAGTCACCTCTGAGTTAGGAGGCATTTTTCATTGCACAGAGACCCACATGCACAAACCATTAGAAGAAACTGCACATGGAAGTAAGTGTAAAGCTGCTGAGAAGTTTCAACTGAAACACGGTTTTAACCGAGTAACACTTCTCATGATAAGGATCTGCTTTTTGTGAAAGAAGATGCCTCAGCAGGGATGCAGCAAACAGGTCTTGTGCCCTCTCCCTTTTCCACCTATCAAGTTTTCGGATCTCAGATCTCCGTGATCTGCCAGAGCCACCTATGCCCGATGTGACTGCTGCGTGTCACGGGAAAGCGGGCGCCTACCCAGAAGGGAATGGGGGCATACAGCACCCGAGTTACACCTCTTCTGAGTTTTACTCTTAACCATTTAAGTACCCCGTGTTTTGGGTTTCCTGCCAAATACTTGGTGCATTTTCATTTTGAAAACTCCAAACTGTCCAAGTAGTAAAACTCAACCTCTTCCAGCCAAGAGGCACAGAACGACTCTTAGTTAAACAAACAGTAATGACATTATCACGCAGCAAAATACCATACAAAAGAACTGCTTGAAGTCGTATTAGCCCCGACTTTATTCATCACCGAGTCACACCTGGAGCGAGTGAGGCACGAGTCAGGCTCCAGGGGTATCTGCAAACACGTTCCTTTCTCTGCTCCTCAGTTCACCCACCCCTGCCCTGGGCATATTGAAGTCCTCTAACTCACAAGCTTTGAGGCTAAATACATTAATAACTGTTAAAAACTCTTCCCTTGGTAGCTGGATAAAAGGGATACAGGAATTAAAACAACGTATACAAGATTATTATGATAGGGGTGATATGAAAGCCCCAGTAGAAGTGCTTGAAGGCCATTGGATAAAGTCATTCAGTGATGACCCTAAAGCTATAATGAGCTTCTCATCTTGTACAGCTTCTCCTACTAATATAACGTGATTGTGGAAAAAAAGGAATATCAGGCTTTTGTGGACTGGACCCTGAAGGTAAATCTTTCCTTATTAGAAGTTCTGCAGGTCAAAACGGGATCAAGAATCTTCATCACTCACAAGCAAATAATTACCCCGAAGGTGAAAGACAAGCAACCGAGGACCCATCCAAATTACACAGAGCTAGCCCAGCACAAAGCAAAAGATTTCTAATGTGGTGATCTCTCTCGTGGTTATTTGTCACAAGAATTCCTTTATCTGATGGCTTCTGAGGAAAAGAGAAGGATCAATTCTGGCAAAGAAATCTCTACCCTGCAGCTGAATTTTCAAAGCTACGATAGATCGTATGGACATTGTATAGAAATGAAAAGAAGGTCAGGAAACACATGCAGCCTAGCACTCAGTGTTGCATCAGAGATGCATGAAGGATCAAGCGATGATAAGCTGGATACTGTGTTGAAGTTAATAGGAAAGTACACAAAGCAATAACGAAGCATATACTTCAAAAGCATGACCCCACTCCTGTCCACCAAGGCTCATCAATTAAAACTGAAGTTGGCCGTAGAGCTTGTGAGGACTGTGTGTGTGCAAGGAGAGAGGACGTAGCAATGAAAACCCACCATTTTCCACTATTTAAATATCATCATTCGAAAATCTGTAGAAGAAAAGAATCAATCTACCTCACTGCTTCTAACAAGAGCTTTCTTAATACAAAAACCTTTGATTTTTTTTTTCTCCTTTTGTTTTCAAATTTGAAATTCTCACAGCGCCTTTAAAGTTGCAGACAGCTCTCTTCTGCAGAAAATGAGCTTGCTGGGGCTGGGGGCAGTTCAAGGTACTTAAAAAAAAAAAAGAAAAAAAATCAATTAAACTCATTTTTCCGTGGCCTCTAGTCTTTAAATGCCATTCCTTAGGTGGAGAGCAAGCAATCTGATGGCTTTTAGCCACCTAATATACGTGACTCCTGCTCTTCTCGTGCACATTAGATCACAGATGCGTAGTACCGGGCTGGTACAAGCAGAGCATCTGAAGGTGGCTTAACTGGCCACAAAGCGTATGATAATAAGGAAACTTAATGCTGGGTTTCGTAGCCTGCTTGTAACAGTGATAAAGCACAGCTTGTGACAGCGTGCTGCTCTGAGTTAGCAAATCACAGCTTTATTGCTATTTTATTTGGCTGCTGCAGAGAGAGGCGTTTAAAATCTTAGGTCAGTATCAACCATTTCTAGAAGCAACAGACATCTGCAGTTAAGAGGAGCTTCAGCTGTAAACTCGCACTTCTCCGGACAGACGCCCAAAAGCGGAGGCACTCAAACCCAAGAGCTACAGCTGGAATATTTGGTCCAGGTGCTTATTTCTCCCCAAGTCTCCAAATTTACTTACAGAGACTAGAAGATGGACTGGCCAAGAACAGATGAGTAAATATAGCGCTCTGGGTGTTTTGTCATTCTGATCATGTTCTCAGTGAGCGTGACATCGTGCCTTATCACAGCAGGAGGAGAGACCCCGAGGGAAGGAAAGAAGGAACAACTTTGACACACGCCAAGGACCTGATTCCCCTTTGCCTTACACCAGCTTTCTGTGCCACTGCAATTCAGTCAAGAACGGTGCGAGCCAGACCTGTGATTTTTATCAGGAATCTAGCTGGCTGGTATTTCTAAATCAAAACAAAATACGGAGTTTATAGTTATGCCCCTGGCACCGTGGAGGAAAACTCAAAAGAGTTGTCTTTGGACCAGGTCTGAAAGGGGCAGGGTTTTTTCCCTGGTACAAAGTCAGCCTGCTGCTGAAGGCAACAGAGTCTGCATCTGCTCTAAGGACTGCAGAGATGACAACTCAGACCACCTTCATCCCACTGCCTAGTTCCTTCTCCTCTACGTTTTTTCCCACCTTGTCAAAAGCTACAGATTTTGCCTAGCAAGAACAAGTCGATGGTTACACTCCCCTTATGGGAAAGATCAACTACTGGATGAGAGCGGCCTTTTTTCCATTTTTTCCCTCTGGTAACTTCTCATCACACGTTGGGCTGTCTCCAAGGTCCTCCCCTGTCCTGCAGAGCTGTCTGCCATTTGCATCCACATCAGGAACACAAGAAATACCTGCAACCATCCTGAGGCAACAAGAAATGAACCTGAGAGATTTCAACAATCCTGATACGTCCCTGTGACCAGAGTTGCGACAAGGACACAGAATCCCAAGGCCAGGAAAACTGAAGGTAACTCAGTGTAAAGAGGGGGAAACGTATTTATCTGAGAACTGCTACCAAAAGCCAACACCCCCGACACAATCTGCCACGTGCACCAAGATATCACTAGTAGCATGGGCTTGCTGTAATGTTCCTCCTAGATGTAACTGCAGCTCTGACTCTCGAAAGTCCCTCTCCTCCATTTCCCCTAAATCAGGAACCTTAATCACATGGAGTAAACAATGATCTCGGCCTTATTTGCAATGCTTAGCTAAGCTCTGTCTGTGGGTAAATGCTATGTCAGTGTATTTGCTGTAGGTATTAAGACAGTTAGTCATCTCTGCTGCTGAGCCTACAGCAATATTTCTACAACTTCAAAGGCCCTTCCTGAGAATAATGTCTTTTGGCTAATTAAATCAGGATATAATGTAACAAAGTTGGTTTTTTTCGCCTTCTCTTCCTTGAATTTCTGCTTTCATAACCTAATCAGGCATTTTACTGGGTAAAACATCTCTATTAAGTCTCTCATTTCTCACCCACATGATACAAAAACAGGATGATAATTGAGGCTGCATAATTGATGTGCGCAATGACAGAATATAGAAAAGGGCTCCATTAGCCAGGTCACATCATTAGCATACATTACGTTCAACAAGATTGCTCTCTTCACCTCCTATTTATTAATGGGTTAATCCAGTCCCATCAGCCTGAATACATCATTGTTTAGGTCCTTTCCTGTAAGATACAGTAGCTCAGTTTTACATTAGGAAAGAATTGCTGCCAAGGGCAATAAAATCCCGTAAGTGTCAACGTTGGAGTGCTGCTGTGACCGGGAGCTCTCAGTTCCCCTAAAGGCCAAGGCTGCAAAAAAGTCTGCAGCGCCAACATGCCCTTGGCAGCACAGGTCTGAACTGAGAGGGAGCTCCTGCACAAGGACGTGTGTGAGCTGTTGCCAGACCAGACCACACATGGGCTCCTCAGATGATCCCACCACCTGGTCTGTCTTTGATTTCCTGCCTTGGTTACCGTGTTTCTCAGCAAGAAGAGGCAGTTTATTTCCTCTCTTTATTTTCCTCTCTTCTTCATTGGCACAGAGAGATACTAGCTTCTGTGTCAAAAGAAATTCAAAGCTAAAATGCTTCAGTCTTATACGTGGTCTGCTCCCCTACGGTGGTGAGGATCCCTGGTTACTGCATTGGCTACCTCTTTGGGTGAATTTCCCTGAAGAACTTGCAAGGGGGTTGAAAGCAGCTCATCATCCCAAAAGCTCTGAAGAGTTCACATGTGGTAACACCGATAGGAAGTTACAAGCCTGGGCTCCCACAGTGCTCTGGAAGCTGCTGGAGGGAAAAGCTGCTCCTGAAGACAAACCAGAAAAACCTTTAGGTGCTGCAGGGGAGCCGTCTACTTTGGTTATATCCTGACACTAGAGAAACTGGCCTTACAGATCTGGTATTTAACTAGGTACCTTAGGATAACCTGTACGGATATCCACGATTAATTCACTGAGCACGGGTGTCCAAAGAATAGGTGGTGTTAGTGGAATAATTCAGCTCTCAGAAGAAAAAAATCAGAAGGGATCCCCACTCCAAGACTACCTGCCACTCTGCTCCTTGTCCAAAACCCAGTGCCTCATCACAAAGTCCCTGGCGCCTTCAAACCTAACCATTCAGAGTCAAGTCTTGACCAACTGAAATCTTCATCCAGGGGTTATCTTTTCGCAATAAATTCTGCATGATGTCCCAAACTCTATTATTACTGTACCTTTTCAGCTTAATGTTTTAGCACATGGAGAGATCAACTGAGAGCAGAGATCCCTTGTGCAGGACACAGGGGCAGCCAGAAAAAGGACAGAAGAAAGCAAGCACTATTATTCCCATTTTACATCTTGGTTGAAAAAAAAAACCCACCCTACAAGACTTGTCTAGTCACACAGAAAATCTGTAAAAGAAAAGAAGTAAAGATAGGTATTTTTGATTGTAGTCGTGCTCCTTACCTGGGCTCATTAACCTGCCTCACAGCAATAATTATCCGCGTCCTTTCCTGGCCTATCATGCTCCCCACCCCCACAAACAGAACAGAACCAGGGAGGCCAACCTGTCAGCTCAGGCACGACTCACTTATTGTTCCTTCAGGAAGAAAACAGTCTTTGTAAATTGACTTTTTCTTACTCTGGGAATCTGCAGATCAAGCTATTGCACTGCTTGTCTGACTGACATCTCTACAATGCAGAGACTTCCAAGACCACACAGTTAATCATCGCTGCCAGGTGCACCTCTGCCTAACAGTGCAGACTTCTCCACTTAGCTACTCCAGTAGAGTAGATGCACAAACCCTTCTCATTTTCATATCTTATTCAGAAAATGTCACAGAAATTCTTCTGTGCTCGAAGCCTGTGATGCATTGATATATTTACTAGTGTATCATCATCAGTACCATGGCTGAGACATGAACATGATCAATCTGTTCCGTTGGATCTCTCAGACACGTTAGAGTTATGTTCATAAGACAGCAGGTTGTCAGCTTTTCTAGTCAAGTACCAGAGTTTGGGGTTTTTTTAATCACCCAATAGTAACAACTCAGAGTTCAGAAGCTCTGGAATAAGATAAATGCTTGTATCTCTTAACTAGCCTTTCCTATTCTTTGCTCAGATTTGGTACGGGATACAGCACAAAATAACTCCTCTGAAGACCTCCACAAGAGCAAAACTCTAATAATAACAAGCCAACGCAGCCTCCCATCTACCCAAGATGCTGAATTAAACTGTTCACAGTCCACAAAGGTCTTCAATTGTCATTGTAAAGTTCAAAGGAATTTATATAGTCTTGTTTTACATGAAATGGGCACTGTCATTCCAGCTGTTATAATCAGGGAAAGGAGATCAAACATCCCTGTTGCTGGAATCTCTCCCTGGGTCCTTCATCACAAAATTGAGACACTGGCTTTGCTACAAAAATACTCCCCTACATTCAGCTAGCAGAAACTATTTTTATACAGTCTGTCTATTTTATATTTCTTTTCAGTGTGTATGATTTAAATAATTTTAATTCTGGTTTGGATCAAAAATAGTTTATATCCAAAGCCAAATAAATCCTCTCTGAAAGCATTCCCTGTGAAAACTCACTGATGATCAGACCTGAAATCGCAATCAGCATGAAATGGCGCTGCCTGGTTTCACTCTTTGATTTGCCTGTCTTGATTTAGATCTCATCTAGGCCAGCTGATGGCACAGGAATTGCCCCAGAGCTGCCCAGCACCATCCACAGCGGATTCTCCCCAGTGCTGCACTGACCAAGCCTTCTGCTGACACTCCAACTACGGACCCTGCTCTGATTTCAGCTGGGATTTAGTCAGCAAATTCTGGCTGATTCGCAGCAGAGCAGGTGGGCCAGGGACTGACTGTGAAAAAGTTCAGAATCTGGAGATTTGGCTTGTCCTAGAAAGGGTAGAGTGGGGACAGCCAGTCCTGACTAAATCTGTAAGTGGAAAAAACAATATAAGGTAGGCTGGATGCAGAGCTCTGTCTGCCTTCTCCCTTCTTCTGAAAGGAGTAAGCATCCAAGATTATTTATTTTCCCATGTGCCCAAGACCCCTGTACTCACATCCCAGACAGGACTAAGGAGCTGGGATTTCTTACTCCCACACTGAATCAGATTTTAGCTCCGAGAAGAGTAACTTTAATCTCTGATAAGGTCAGCATAGCTTACCCAGAAAAAGAAAGAGAAAGGAAAGGGCTCTTTTAATTGCATTAATTATGATACATTCTCTTTTGTTTCTGATGACTGTTGCATTTTAGGATCCAGGAATGGTATCACTGAATTTTAATCAGAGATCTGAACAAGCTACTGAAATATGATTAGTTTTTCTATCTGACACTGTGATTACTGCTTAGGAGACATCTGCTGTTGCATAAAATCAAATCTTCCTTTTCTGTCTTCCATTGTGTCAAAGCGGGAGCTTTTTTCTTTTTTTTTTTTTCAAGTAGGTGGAGACAATCTGGAGAAACACCCCAGCGAGGAAGCACGGCTCAGCCTTTGGCTCTGCGTGCCCCCCCCCAGGAACACGCCGACACTCCCCTCTGATGGGTTTTTGCCCTTTGCGAGACCCTCCATGCTGACAGCTTGCCAGCTTTTTATGGTGGGGAAGAAATCCTGAGTGCTTTGCCCTGCATTTGCATGCACAGGATGTGGCCCTTCTCCGTCTTGTGCTGGGGCTGCCAAATCTTCCCCTTCTCCTGACTCGACTCTTCTCATTGTCCTTGTGACACCCGGCCACGGGGATCGCTTGAACAACCCGCAGCAAGGTCTCCGTTCCTGCCGGCACGTGCTGCCGAAACGCTCCTTCAAAACAAAATACCTGGCTCTCATCTACAGCCTTTTTCAAGATGAGTCCATCAGAAGGCAGATGGTGGCTTTAGGCTACGCACTGAAAGGCTGATCTTGTGAGGTGCTGATCCCAACCAGGGTTGAGGGCAGCACTCAGCACCTTGCAAAGACAGGATCCAGAAACTAAAGGTAGCAGCAAAGGCGGGGAAGAGAGGGAGAGGAGAAGAAAAGGGAGGGGGGGGAGTGGTGAAAACCCAGCCAAGAAAGAAATAGAAAAAAGAAAAAGGTAATATTTTGACATCTGACCTCAAAGCTGCTGGGACTGCTGTGAGGTATTTTTCCCACTCAGGTTAGTCTGTTCTAAAAGGCTGTGGGCATCAAAGAGAAAACATTATAAAATATCTGCCTTCCACTCGCCTGCATTTTGCCTGTAATAGGTCTCCCACTTACACTGTTATTTTTTCCCCCCTCATCTCACCATAGAACAGAGAACGGCTGCTCACAAGGCTCATTAATATGCATAAAGTGCAGTATAATTAGTTGCCACAGGTAACCCTTCTATAACTGTGTGAATTGAGCTAATGTGCAAATATATGAAGCACTGCAAGTAGGATGGTGTAAGTAAAAGTCCCCCATTTCATAAAAGGAAATATTTGAATAATATGCAAATGCACTGGATGTTATTAACAGGATGTCAAGGTTTGACAGTCCATGTTATTGTGGAAATAAATGAGTTTTGACACAAATAACTTAGATATGCATTGATTTTTTGAGCAAACGTTGTAATGAGATGTTATGTATTGTAGTGCAGGTTTATACAGATTTTGATGACTATTAGGGGAAAACATAACAGTGGATCAATTATTAATGTATTCATTAATATGCTCCAATGTGTAACAATAATTATTTTCTTTCTTTTCTCCCACCCCCCCTTCAAAATGCAGTTCCTCTTGCATTTTTAATATACCTGCTTGAAAGTATACAGAGCAGAGTCAAGACAGTATTCAAATCACAGATGCCGGGAGAGATGAAATTGTTCCAAAAATAAAAGAGACTGTACCTAAGAACCACTGACAAACGCTACACGAATGCTCCTTATACTCTGCATTTCTTGGTTAGAAGTCTCTGGAGGAAGCAACAGCTTCTGTCCTTTCAAGGAGCCCAGTTCACATGCCGAAGCCCATGGTCAGGTCAACACCTCCTAATGTTGGTCAGTGAGCTTATGTGAATTTCCATTGTGCTGGCATTTGCTCCTGAGAGGCAGAGGAAAGATGCATCCAGAAAGCATTCGATGCCTAAGGACAAACATCTGCTGAAAGCGCTTCCTGGCCAAGTTCACCAACAGGGGAATCTGCAGTTGATCCATTCTGTTGAACCTGCCAGATGTCCCCGTTTTGTGCCATCCCATCCTGATTTCTAAAAGGATTGTCATGGAGTCCCAGTAGGTGTTTTGGAGTCCTGCATGGAAGGGCTGTCAGAGCCCTGCTCGCTGTTTGACTGCCACAGTTCAAAGAGTGCTCCAAAGGGCATTAGTGCGTGGAAGAGGACAGACCTGTCAGCGTGACAGCCCAGCAGCAGGAAATCCTGAGCCGATGAAAAGTGGTACAGATTTAGCTTGACTCGTTTTTGCTTTCCTGCAACACCATTTCCATAATGCTGGACTTGCGCAGTCATTTGTACTGGTGCAAAGATGACGCAGTAGGTAGGAAACACTCCTTGACTGCAATGGCCACAGGAAGGTGTCCCAAGAGGCCAATTCATTTTTAAGGATGAAAAGAAATGATTGAGCCTTCCTCTCATCAAGTTATTAATTTGTCTGTCACTCAACTAACTTATCTGCGCAGCAAACCTCACCAATTCGTAGGATATTCTCTAATATTCTCAGATTAAGACATTCCGGCCTTAAAATGGTGTACTGTAAGAGGATCAGGCACAGAAGTGAGAGAGTATTTCTGGACAAACTTTTCCCCAGTCATTTCATAAACAGTGACAAAGTTGCATTATTCTGGAACGTGGCCATCTGGAGAACAGTCAAACTTGCGAGTCTTGTCCTTGGCAATTGTGTCAAAAGAAATTGGATTATTTGGAGGGTGGACAAGAGAGTTTCCTCTCATGGAATCCTTCAGGTTGGAAAAGACGCTTGGGATCATTGAGCCCAACCATCAACCCCACTCTACAAAGTTTTCCCCAACATCATGTTCCCCAACACCACATCTAAACAACTCCTAAACACGCTCAGGGCTGGGGACTCGACCACCTCCCTGAGCAGCCTATTCCAGTGTCTGACCACTCTTTCCACAAATAATTTTTTCCTTATGTCCAGTCTAAAACTACCTGGTTGCAGCTTGAAGCCATTCCCTCTTGTTAAAATCTCTCAGATTAAGCTGGTAAATGCTGCAGAGGGATTTAAGGCTTCTTATGAAAAGTGGGCACAATCCACTTCCTGAGCCACCCAAAAACATGCTTTGTGAAATTCTCTGACTGTGAAAATAGAGGACACACAAAGCTCAGTCCCTCCACCAATATTCCTGCCACATAGGAGAAGAACTCTGTGCTGCTTGGTATTAAATTTGCTCAAAGTTATTCTGGCCTGTAGAGTGTGGAGGCAAGCAAAGATGTTCTGTTGACCTTTCTCCATAACAGATGGGATTAACTTCACTTAACTTTAGCTCAGATTTTAACGGCCTGTTGTCTATGGTGAATCATCCTAAATAACTAAGCATACCTCCAGACAGGTCTCTTTGTCTCTCTGTCCACTGGCAAGGGGTGAAGCCCTGGATGATTAGCTCAAACTCCACACCAACATTCAGACAACTTTCTCGTTCAGCTCCTGATCTCAATGACCCGGCAACTTCCATGTCCCTTGTAGGACTTGGGAACCGCGGGCAAGTAAACATCTTTAAGCTGACTATGATTAAAAAATACTGCACTAGGACCACAGTTACATAAACTGATTACTTCATCGGGAGCTTTATATTTATTATGCTTTTCCAGACTCCAGTCTGAGAAAGAAGTCACCCTTGGAATACTAAAAACTTTGCCATGATGCTCCAAGAGCAGCCACACAGTCCATTTAGATGGGACACTCTTCAATATGAACACCACGACTAGGTTTACTTGCTTTTAAACTATGACATGAACAAGTAAATACTAGAGACAGGGAGGGCAAATAGCCACAGAGCACCAACCTCAGCCTGGATACTCCAAGCCCTAAAAGTGAAAAAGGCAATCCAACACCGGACTTAAAATTGTGGTTAGAATCACAGGTCCAGAAGAACTAAGCAGCACATTTGCTAATTGTGTGCATGTCATAAATACTGGGATAGCTAGAGATTCACTGCTTAAAACACTCATTTTATACAGCTAATTATCGTGCTACCTAAACCATTATCTAGCATTACTGTGAGTATCACGGTGCACAACGAAGAGGTTCGTGTAATTATAACATGATCCAGACGACCTTTTGTACCACAGGTAACACACTGCATCTCTTACACTGTCTAATACTGGCCAGCGGACCCGAGACAACCCTGAATTGTTAAGCTACAGAAAAGATTTCTAAAGTGTTTCCAGCCTTCAAGCATCCAAAATAATAAGTCGTTTGAGGTCTTGTGTTTTCGAGGACAGGTACTGATTTTCAGGGGCAGATTAGATGCCTGAGCATTTGAGGATTTTGCTTTGCAGATAATAACTCTCTGATGGATTTTGCTCACAGACAGTCATCATCGCTGGGTAAGTGAATCTGAAAGCAGGATGAGTATCTAATTGACTGCACACGGGGGTCTGCAGCTCAGCTCGGCGACGTAACCAAAGAATAGTGAAAAGCTTCAACTCCCAAGGAAAGGAAATATTTTCCTTAGCCCATTAAAAAAAACAAACAAACAGTCCCCCAAAACTGCGGGCTTTAAAAGTCAAAGCCAAGTTTTCACACGTGGTTTCTAAAGCTACAAACTCCGTACAAATCACCCCTGTTTTCTCTTCGATATTATAAAAATTTGTGTATCACTCTGATACTTGGGTGAAAAAAGGTGTCCATTCCTACTAATCCCAATGCTTCTATAGGCATCGCTTTTAGTGCTCCAGAACATGTCCTGTGTTTATCATTTGCATTTATTTGTAACGTTTCTGTCTCCCATCCCTGGGTAGCATCAGACGTTACATATTTGTGTAATGCAGCAGAAGGGAATAACTGGGATTCCTGCTAGAAAACCCAAAGAAATCATTTTGTGTTGATTATTTCCAAGCCAATAATAATACTGCACAAAAATACAGCACTTGTCCTGCAGCAATATCATGAAGTCTGCAAAAGATCATCTACCGAGGAGCAATCTGACAGCTCAGAATTTACCCAGGCAGCGCCAATCAGAAACAGAAAATACTTTTGAGCAATAACTCCTATCTATTTCGCACTTTTCGGAGGGAGATTTTCAAGCCTTTTTAAAAAAAAGGAGAAAGTCTGGACTGCTTCTTATGGGTGTGGGAATCAAAGCAAAGAGAGACGAGCTGAACTGCCAGTGATCACCTGCAGTGTCCCCAGCAGAACAGGGACAGATCAAAGCCTTCTGGCCATCTCTAAAGCAACGGTGCATCATACTGTATGGCTTTGGTCCCCACTCACCCAGTTAGGGCTCTTGACCAGGGTATCTCACAGCTTTTAATATCCATGCACCCATGTTTCTTTTGTTCAGTAGAAAGCAAAGGGCAGGTAGGGACAGATGACCTGGGGAGCAATGCACAGCTCATTTTTGTCCCCATATGCAGACTAAAAGCACACCTAAGTCTGGCAGCTCAGAGGCTCCCAGGTCTCTGCAGTTTGGATGACGCCTCTCAGCTGCTTCTCTGTGCAGCTCACCGGCCAACAACATATCCCTTAAGCTGCCTTGTCTGATTTGAAGAGACATTTGACTCACTGTTTGCTTTACCTGAGGCATCTCTCTTCCTACTTGTCATAGTGATACAAAAATTTAGGCTGTTTCCAGTCAGTGATATCATTATCACCATTACAACTTCATCACGTAAAGAAATAATGTTCCTTCATCCTAGTAAGAACTGCCCCATACAGACCTACACTTTTCCCCTCCCTGCTGACTCACTCATTTGCTGTGCCTGAGGCTGAATGAATATGATCACTGTATTTTCAACACCTCAAGGTCTGTCCAGTGGGTCCTACATTGTTTCAGATCTCAGACCAAATGACTTGATTTCCATGAGCTGGTATCCCTGTGGCTTGCGTCAAGGTGCACCAAGGCAATGGCATGTACACCATGAAGGTTGAAAGAGCTGGCAATGGGATTCATCTGAGGAGCAGTGTCCAGCAAGAACAATTAATTCAGAGGATTAATTGAAAACCTTACAAGAGTCTCCACTCTATCATCCTTTCCCACTGTACCTACAGTATGTCATTACAAGGGACAGAGCCTGGCTCTAAAGAAATCAGCACAAGACTATGAACCCCACCAGGGTCACTCCCCGGTCTGGGTAGTTTCCTACAGAAGGGTCAGGGACAGACAATCAGACAGCTAAGGACAAAACTGTGATCCATAAACAGACTTTAGATTATTTCTAGTTATTTAGTAGAATAAAACACAAAATATATTTCAATGCAGATATGAAAGCTGCAAGATGACATCTGGTTTCTTTCTATGTGAGCTGGAATTTTTTTCCTCATTCTATTCTACTTTCTCTATCCTTAGTTCAGAATCAAAATAATGACAGGGGAAAAAGAAAAAAAAAGAGAAATGGGACAGTACACAAGCACCAGGAAGTGAAACTAGGCCAGAGAGCTATAACTGTCATATTCAAAATCTATTATTTTTTTTTAGTAAGCAATCCATAGTTTTTGAAAATTTTTGAACAGTTCTTTCCACAAATCAGGTTCACCTTCTACACCAGCTCCAACAGACAAGCAAGCAAGCAGACAGACAGCTGCAATCCCCCATCTGAAAAGCTTTGCTCAGGTTCTTGCCCTCTCTAATGTGATCACCAACAAGCAGTGACAGTTGGTACCATCTGCAGTGCTGTTTTTTCTGATTTGAATAACTTCTCAGACTTCCAATGAGACAAACGGGTCATTTCAGATTAGACATCAAACTTAACCGGCTTTTGGTCCCTTCTGCCCTGGGTTACATTTGACTACAACCTGTCACCTGCAAGTCATCTATCAATAGGTTGTTCCTACCTTCAAAAACACCCGCTTCCAAAAATGCATGTATTAAACCACAGCCTGACCCCCTGTATATTTTAAAACACTTACTTAGATGAAGAATGATAATTCAGAAAACTTTTTAGGGTCTGTTTTATTAGTCTACTTCTTCACAAGAAACTTCTTCTATTTGTGAGGGGGTGGTGTTAAAAACAAAACAAAACAAAAAAAAAAAGAATACGATCAAAAGTAAACTACAATGAAAAGAAAAGTAAAATTCAGTGTGAGATATAAGCCCACACATTGATGTAATGCTGAAGTGCAGCTCAGCCAAGCTTTTCCCCTTGCTCATCAGATGGATGCTATAGGGCCCTCCACTAAAAGGGCTTACACAGACAGGCCTCCAAGATCTTGCCTTCAGCTCATTCAGTAAATGCAAAATACGGGAATCGAGAAAAGCAGAGCACCATTGGGGAGTATTTGCAACGATACAGTGACTGCCCATGTAGTGACTACATTGGGCACAACGAACGGTCACAAATTTGAGAAGAATGCAGAAGTGCAACAGCATTTGAGAGTTATCCTTGTTTAGAAGCTGATAAACTCAGAAAACATTGGAAATACAGAAGAAGTAGGATGCCTGCACTCTCCTGTTCGCCCAGCATTGATTCCTTACTGTGTTTACAGGCCCCCAAAAATTAATGTGATAATGCTGGAACACACCTGGCTTGCTTTGATGACTGGCTGTTCCAGGGCTCATTCATAGGACTAGCTATGACCATCAGATCTCTCCATTTCTGGACCTTTAACATCATCCTTCGTCTTGGTTCCGTGTCGTACCATGCCGTTCTACCTAATTTCAGACCATTTCCTTTTTATTTCTGAAATGAAAATTACCTCAGTAGTCTGAAGGCACTTCCTCTGACACTGCTACCTTCGTGATATTTTAGAAAAAGGGTTTAATTGCTTAAGTCAAAGTCTTCAAATGTGCTTCAGCATCTTAAACATCAAATTCAGCATTCCTTTATGGACTCAAGTCTAACTCTCTTGAAAGCCTGGGCTAGGAAAGAACAGAAAGGAGAATGCCCTCTCAGGCCTGTATAATGCACAGGGCTCTTCTCCATACACAATAAGCAAACACCCAGGAATAAGGGTATTTGTCAGAAAAGCTTCTTGCCCTATATGGAGACTTTTAAAAAAATAAAAATCCAGCAGTACCCTTAACTTGCCATTGCTTATTTACACTTGTTGAGATAAACAGATGCCTGAGTCATTTCACTTCAGCTTCCAAACACCGGTTGTCGTTATAATTTCACCGATAGATTAAAGAACCTCTTACAAACTAGTGTTTTCCTGCTGTGGAAGCACTTAGCACTGAAAACAAGTCATCTCTTAATCTTCTTTTTGATAAGCTAAAGAGATTCAGAGTATCTCATAGCAAAGCATTTTCCCCAGCCCTTGTACCACTCGAGCACCTCTTTTCTGCATCCTCTGCATCCTCTCCAATTTATCAGCTTTTTTTTTTTTTTCAGAATGTGAGCATTAGACGAATCAGAGAGAGTGCAATACCATCGGCTTTCCTAAAGACAGGGGTAAGTTGCCTTCCCGCTGCACTGCCACCCTGATGCAACATCCGTGAATCACCCAGCCCCTACAGAAATAGCCCAGAAACAGGGGACTCTGTAGACGCATCCACAGAGAAGCACAAGTAAATGGAAGCTAGATGGTGCCACATAGACTCATGGATTCATCTAAGGTTATTAAAAACTATATATTGTTGTGGCTGGGATGTACCATGCTCCAGGATTCAAACTGCAACTCCAAGAAGGAATTTACCTCATGACTCCCTTTATTGGCCTGAACAGCACTGGTTGGACTGTTGGACTTTCGGTACTGACATTGCTAAGTACGTTTTTTTTTTTAGTGATGGACAAACATGTATCTCAATCACGTCTTCATGGCTGCTTTTACGGTTTAATGGTGTGTTATAGTTTAAATGGTCACCAATTGAATGGGCCTTGTTGGTTTATGAAATAGCTGTTAATATTAGATTGCACAGTTGGGAATATTACAGCAGGCACTTGTGCATTAAATATTAATTTGTCTGGTGAGAGCTGAGACTATTTGAAGTGTGAGAATTGAAATTTGGGCAGGGCTTCAGTGTGTCGTTGCCAGTGGTTTAATGATGTATGCAATGTGTGTTAGCCTGAGTCTTCGGGGTACCACGGCCTTCAGTTAAGGCCCTTGGCTTGTGTTTTCCATTTTGTCCTTGTTCATGATGAATCCCAAAATAAAGACACACAGATTTCTATTGCACATTCTTTCTTCTAGCCAGTCAAGAGCTTTTTCCAGATGATCAGTCTATCCCTGCTCAAAGGAGGTCATGCAACACAGTGGCAAACATCATTTTTGCTACTACAAGCCCCTTCCTAGCAAACTATTTGTTCCTGACAATAGTCTACCGCCAGCATACGCTCCTCTTCGTGTAATTCTTATTAGATCAGTCAACGTAAGTTTGTTCTCATCTCTCAAGTACCATCGAATGAGATACAGGAAAAACCAAACTCAGCCACAGGAAGTACTCACAGTGAAAGGGTTTGTTGTACACGTCAGTCTTCAGCAGAAATGGGATGGATGCGTGTGAATGCCTATTGGTTTTATTCAAATAAATACAAAATTAAGAGAGAAATTGTTCAACTCAGCTAAGATGAGCTAAGAAGAAGCTAAGAATGGACTTGGTGCCTTGGCTAACCCATGAGTAATTTCTTCAGCTTTATTCCTTCTCCTGGGTTATACCCATGTTTTAGCCATTCACGCATTCACGAACCATCTGAATTCTGTTCATGCAAAATCCATAACCTACGAAGATATCTGTTAGACTGTGGAGCATCTGAGGCACATCTTTTTACCACACAAAGTTCTGCTTGACAGCCAAAGTTACTTCAGGGTGGGTTTATTATTATTATTTACTTTTGTTTGGCATGGAGCTGAGGCAGCACCATTCAAGAAGGTTTTCAGAAAAAGTTAGCTCCTCAACTAGCAAATACATAGCTTAGTAACTTTACACACAGTCTTACTGAATTCCTACAGATTATCTGCATGGTTTACATCACACAGAAGTACGTTGGGAGAATCAGACCATATTATCCTAGAGTCGCAGAGGAGAGGGATGCTTCCCTGACTCAAACCACTAGATACTGAAAAGCTTTGTAACATTTTACTCCAAAGACATTCAACGCAACCTCTCTAGCTAGAAACTTTACAATGCACATTAGGCCACTTTACTAAAAAGTGGCTTGCAAAAATTGTGGAAGTGATACCGTTTGTGAACTTTCAGAAGTTGCTGCCACAGGAGCCTGCGGAGGCAGACAGTATCTGCAGGGTTTAAAGGGATTCGAGAAATTCATGGACAGGGATCCATCAAGGGGCTAGGCAGGAATGTACCCTCTAACATCTATAATCCAGTGATTATGGATACTGGAGGAGCTCCGAAGCAAAAAGGCTGCAGTATGTGACTAGCCTCACACTCCTTCCGGACAACATCTTTTGGGGGGCAATCTGAGACATCCAGGCTGGACAAATGACCAGTCTGACCCTAATTATATTTCTTAAGTGTAACTACATTTCTTATTTATCTCTGAGCCTTTTCTATTTTTTTCTTCTTTTTTTTCCCTTGCCATTGAAGCCTTTTTCAAGACACTCGGGTCTGACTACTTCCCAGGAGTAGTGTGCTCCTGCCAGTATTAGAGGGAGCCTTATGGTGAATGAGCCCAGCATGGCTGCAGGTGGCTTAAATGTCAAAAATGCCACAGCACTAGCAACAGCAGCACTGCCCACCTCATCCAGTTTCATGTCACTTCTGGGGTTTCTGATAGAGTTCAGGACACAGACAGAACACACAGAGACCTTATACAGCTGCTCTGATTTCTCTCTTCGTCTGGTGAGTCAAAGGCATTCTCAGAGGAGCTCTCTCAAGGACTGCTATTTCTCTGATATTTCCCGATTAGCATTTCCAGGAGCAATTTTGCTTTATAAGGAAATTCAATGAACAGAGTTACTGATAAGCCTGAGACTTGCCTTCTGTATTCTCAAGAGTGACTGATGAGTTTGAGTACCTCCATTTGCAGCTGGCCAGTTGGGGATGGTTTAAAGGACCCCCAGTTTTAGAAGTCAAAAGTCTTACCGAGGGGCAAACTTTTGCCCTCTTTCCAGCACCTCAAACTCTGTGCACGCCTCTCTGCAAAGAAAGGAAACCAGAATCAACAGCCTTTAAAAATCTAAACCTCCGATTTTGAGATGAAGCACAGGAAGAATTAAAAGGGTAATTACAGCGTCCAAGAGAGGAAAGACTTCAGTACATGCCTTCAGGTGAGCAGCTATTGCAGCCCTGATGGAACACATGGCTTTATCTCAAACACACCTTTGACATTTCTAGTGTATGTGTTTTAGTGGGGATGGGTGTAAAACAGAGCACAGTCCCTGTAAAAAATGGAAGCAGACTTCAGAGCTCGATGGGAAACACATGGTGACACCAGATAAAAGAGACAGACAGAAAATAAAAAGAGCAAAAATTCTGCCAAAGGGGAAAATCACAACTCACATCCTCTGCTTTAGAGATGGCTCTGTATGATCACAGCCACTCTGTGAATACGGCTGTTCTGATAAAAAGTCTGCACCATTCACATAGGAAAGTTCTTCTTTGGGGTGGAAAATGCTCTTAGCTTTTTTTTTTTACTTTTTTTTTTTTTCTTTTCCCTCCACTTAAGCAGCTTTTGGGTACAACCAGCCATGCAACAAGCAAAGCCCTGCCTACAAGCTAATACCCGATTGCACACCCTGATTCCTAAGCGCATATTCATTTGAACCACAGTGACAGCCTCATTTAGATACAAATTAGGGGTTAACTAAGAAGTCCATGACAGAGGCAGAATCGAGTTTCCCTTTTCCCCTCACTGTCTGTTAGAATTAGAAAGTGTCTATGAGCAGTGTGTGTCAAGAATATGAACATGAGATGTCATTTCTCCTGCCTCTAATTGAAGCCAAGATAAATGAAGTGGAAAGGCGGCGTCCAATCCAATCAAAACATGAAAAAGGTATTTTGACATGTAAATTACAAACTTCCTGTGTATTTTGTCTCCCCAATTACACCCTCCCCTGTCATGTTTTTTTAAATTATATCTTAATCTCCCAGTCTCCTAATAATTATGTCATCATTCTTGGGCCTTGAACACTGTGTAATGGTATTTTATAGGATGTGCCATTCATTATTAACTAAACTCACTCTCTGTCCCCGGTGATGCTATTTCTCATGGTGTTCAAATATGCATTGTGTCAGTTCTCCCTTTGTAAATGTTAGGCCAGTTCCACTCACTGCTTCTTGATTAAATGGTATGGAGTAGGCGAGATACTTTCAGACAGTTTATTCTGCCCATCATTATTTTATAGAGATGCACACTCCCTAGTATTTTTTTAATGGAATGGGTGAATGGTTTCAAATGTAACTTCTCAGTCAGTCTGGATCACTGAAAGAGCTTCGTGGCTTTCATGGTGTAATTGACTGTGTTTTCTCTCCACCTCTTGAAAGAGGAGACAGTATTGGCTCAAATTAAAATGCACGGTAAGGGATTGGGGAATAAGATCAATGCAGTACATAACTACACCTACCTGAGAGTATTTCCATCAACTGTAACAGTCTTTACGTCAGATCTAACAGAACGACACCAAGGATCAAATTCATCACATCTATATTTAGACGTTGTGAACGCCACATCTAAGGTAGTCGGCAAGACCAAAACAAGCATTCCTAGAACGCTATTCATCTCCTTCTTTTAAGCCTCTATTTTTGGATGAGATTAATCATACCTTAGAAGTGCCTTTTTATCTCAGAAGACTTGAATTAGGAGTCAAGCTGTAGAAGTCCACCAGAAGAGGAATCCCATCCCAGACAGAAAGGATCCTGTCCCTGGAGTTAAGGACTGCCACAGTAAGGGAGGACAGACAACTGCAGGGAGAAGAATTAAGGTAAGTCTTGTGATACTCGATCTTGTTATTAATGCAATTGGTTACAGGTTATTGATGAACAGCACTCAGAAAAGAGCTGCTTAGGTTTCTGAGCAGAGCCTACCTAGAATATCACCCAAGTCATCCAAGACTCAAGACAGTAATTAATTAAACCCACTATCAGATGTTATATAAGTGTGCCATATTTTTCTGTTTTAATGATTACCAGACAAAAAAACAGGTAGCCATTATGATGCAAAAGCAAATATTTAGTGAAATGTAGCTGGTTTGGCAATGTAACAACTCCCAATTTTAAGAATACAGAAAGTACTCTCCAGAGGTGACTTGCACATAACCAGCTGGAAAAATTACAAAGAAAATTACTAACTTGACTGTATTTAAAAGTGATGTTAAACAACTTCTGTCTACACATAGAGTTTTATGTTCTCAATCAAGCCTTCAGTGAAGCAGAGGAGCCTGTGAAATGCTTTCATCCCAGCCTTTCTGTTATTAAACACAGCATACACACAAGCCTGTCCTGTTTTTCAGCATCCACCTGCACGACAGGAATTCTGCCCTGGATTTGAACTGCTCCTCATCTTTGTCTAAGCTCTGTATAAGTGACTAATGATCCCAGTATCAAAGATGCAGTTTACAGATGAAAGTTTGGCTTTGGATACACCTGGGCGATCTCTTTTTATTTATTACCATAGCCAGTGACTGCAACAGAGGAGCTGTGCAAACCCCTTAGTGGCACCAGCTCACAAGTGAAGGAAATGGAAACTCCTATTGAGTTTCAGCATCCTCTCTCTTTGCAAGAAGAGCTGCGTTGCTGGAGAGAGCTCTGGTCTACAGCTGTGCAAATAAAAACCAGGAGCCCTTTCTCCCTCCCTTGGCAAACACGCTGCCAGAGCCGTGTCCCACCTCATCAGGCCTGGGAAGTGCCTCTTCCCAGGGCCTCCCGAAATGGACATCTCCTCTTTACTCTAGCCAGGACAAAAATAGCCAGCCCAACAAAAACTATCAGACTTATTTCTTCTTGGTGTGTTTTCTTCTAGCATTTTCTCCGGACCTGTTGAGTAATATTTGACCTGAGGTGAGACTGCTTATAAACAGAGCAATATCTTCTTCCTTCACACAGGCTACGGAGGGTTCGTATTTCTCTCCTCTACTCTCCATCCTCTACACTGCATGCTTTTATCAGTTTTCTGGTTCCTGACCTCTCTGCTGTAAAACCCTGCACTTCTGCTCACCTGTCTCTAAAGCCCTCAAACAGTAACTTCTGTTAAAATTAACCAGCAAGCTAGCTTAAGAATTAAACATCCAGGCACAGAGTCCATCTGCTGAGGAGATCCCACCATTCTCAACCTGCCCTGTGCAGACAAGCCTACAGAGGCATTAAGCCTCAGAAGACCCTTCGTAACCATCAATTCCCTGCTGGGAACTGGCTTTTTTATATATTCACAGCACAGTGTTGCCACCCTGCTCACGCTCTGGCACCTTGTGCACAACGCCTGGCTTCTCTGGAGGTGAGCAAGCCCTCATGTGCTGTTGCAAAACATCTTCTCCAGCCTCAGCCACCAAGCTTGGACCCGCTCCTGTCAGGCACATCCAGAGGCGCATGCACCTTTTATGCAGTTTCTCAGGGAACAGCCCATCTTTACCAGGACTAGAGAGTTGGTTTTACTGGAATAGGACTGTGAAAACAGAATGGAATTGATTTAGCCATCCTGTCCTCTGAAGGTTCCCCTACCTGAACAGGAAGCAAGATTTATCGCATCTCCTTCATCTGAGCTTCTGCAAGTAGTTATCATGCTTTCTCCTGCACTGTGGCTTCATAGCACAGATTCACCAAGTGTCAAACCCAGATGTGCACTCACATGTGTGCGTT
Organism: Pedionomus torquatus; assembly: GCA_013398155.1. NCBI lineage: Eukaryota > Metazoa > Chordata > Aves > Charadriiformes > Pedionomidae > Pedionomus > Pedionomus torquatus. The sequence continues at coordinate 288,260 of VZRU01013721.1, read as the reverse complement.
GGCTGTTTGGAAAGGACGGTGAGCTTCCTGCCAAGCTGGATTTAATGCATTAGCACAAGAGGCTCCATGTTCATGCAGTTGGCCTTTTACCACTAGATAAAAAGAATGGGTACTCGGGCACGGTAGCAACAGTCTCACCTTAACTAAAGCCACCCAAAATTACTGAGAGTCTTTTTCTTCAGTTGCACTATTCTTTCTACTAAGGGTTCATCTCTCCATCCAGGAAGGTTCCCACACAAACATACACCTCATGCATCTCTTGGGCTTCTCATTTAAGTACAACACGTGTCTGCCAGGATGAGGCTGTGATTGGGGGTATCACCTCTCCTCTCAGCACACAGAATAACAAAAATTTACATCCACTCGGAATAAACTGGATCAATTTGTCTATGCCCAGCCAGATCATTATGCTTTCCCTTTATCAAGATAGCTTTTAACACATTTTTTCCATATTTTTCTTTTAAGACATAGAGACAATTCATTCATAGAACTATTAACCCAAGGGATGCGAGAGCACTTGTTCAGCTGTAGCAGCAAAACCCTTGACCTGCGTGCTGTGCCTCTAGATGGAAATGCATAAAGAGCAAGTTTTGTAGAACAGCTTTTCTGGTGGCACAGCCAGAAGGCCTTTGCAGCCTGAGCTGCACTCCTACCAGACTACTTCCACAGTCCCCACAAAAGTGCTGCATGTACCCGGCTATGACTTTTTTAATGCACTGCACTATTCTGAAATGCCTCCTTGTGTCCTTCTCCTCTTCCACATGCTCCGAATGTATCTGCACTTCAACAGATTCTGTCATTTGCAGCCTAAAGTGCTAAGCTCACTCGGTCGCAGTTTACCAACCCCTTTCTGGAGTGGCACTTCTCTACCAGTAAGAGATGCGCAGGCAGCCCCACAGGCACCAAGCCACTGCCCCACCAAATGCCTCAGCAGGATTTGTACCCAAGGCCAGTAATACTACGTGAAACAAACTCCTCTTGGGCACAGAGTAAGATGCTGCTGGTGAAAGACCTCCCCTGCCTCCCCCTCCAGCTCTCCACAGCTCCTGCAATCATGTCACGTGTCTGGCAGCAAACCCTCAGCACAGCCCCCGGAAAGGCAGAGCGAGCAAGAGGAGAGAACAAGGGAGGATTTAGCAAAATAAATGCAGCAAGAGCTTGTACAAAGCTTTCCTGGTGGAGTTTCTTTCAGGGACACTAAACACATAAACAGGGGAGACGTATATAGACACACCCACACTGACCTCAACCCCTAAACCGACAGATGAAGAACCATTCCTCATCACATCCCTATCACGGTCTCCAACAGCAGAATTAGCTGTGCTGCAGAGATACACTCACCAGCACAAGACAAAGAAAAATCACACTGTAAACCACTCCGTGACAGAAGGCTCCCCTACAGCTGGAAGTCCAGTTTCCCTGCAAAGAACCACCCCATCACTGGAGAATCACCACCAAGATCCTCCCCAAGATCTCCTTTTGGCCACTGCATCCCCAACCTTGGGCACCATGGGAAAGGACTCCACCCGCTCTGAAATTACTGGCCCCACCGCATAAACTTCAAAAATTGTGGGTTTAACACAGCAACAAATTCTCAGCCCTCTGCAGAAGGTCACACTTCTGTTGCAGCAGCCAAGGCTGCTTGCTGGTGACTGCCCAGCCTCCCAATGAGCTGAGGAAACAGCCTTTTCCAACTCTTCTTTTTCTGTGACTTCTGATCCCAGATGATGCTTCAGCCACAAAGCTCCTCACCTCACCTTAAACTGCAAAAGCACAAAAGCGTGAAATAAAACAACACAGGAACTCACACCTCAGACTTGCGATGAGAAGCCCATCCTCCTGGTGAAGATACGCCATTAGCAGTTTTCTTCTGTTACTCACTCATACATTTGTATTCTTTTAATTAATGTGTACGTTTATTAGAGTGGACTTAAAAATAGACGATATGTCTAATACATTTTTAGCAGTGAAGAATTTAAGAGAGAGGGAGAAAATATGTTGGTAAAGAAAAACAGCATCATTCCTCAATGAGCTACAGACCTGGTCAGAATATGCTGGAAATCTGAAATTTGCATAGATTCTTTCTGCCCCCCTCAGTTTTTCGTAAAGAAAAGCTGTCATTTGTCAACCGTTACCAAGTACACAGAGTAGGGTTTGGATTATAATCCAGTTGTAAGCAAAAAAAAAAAACCTTTATCTTCATGAACATCATCCCTACAACAGTACTTTCGCTAATGAGAAGACATGGAGAGCAAAAACAGTGGATGCCAGAATCTCTGCACATCTTTCCTTGCTCTTCTTTTCTTTTGCTATCAAATCCTTGTTTTTGATTCCAAAGCACAGAATTCAACACATACAAATTCAATGCCACATCAAAAAGCAGAGTTTGTTCTTACTGGGCCAGAGCCTCTACTGATACAAATCAATACAGTTCTCTCTAGCCTAAGTGCATTTACGTTGTGAATCCAGCCCCTGGGATCCTTAAACTCACATACAGGAAAAGTCTGCTTTTAATTAAAAAAAAAAAAAAGGCTTTGCCAATGCAGGCTTACAGAGGGATGAGGCCCCACTGCAGGTTTATTCTGTTTTATTTGTATTTTCATAGCTAGAAATTCATGTGTGGCCCGGCCAAACCAAGAACCGGAATGGCCATTGCCTTGGTTGAAACATCTCAAGGTAATTTGAGTTTTGGCAACCCCCATCTCCTGGGAAGCTTGTCCCAGTTTCACCAAACTCTTTGCCTTTGAGACAGGAAAGGAAACAACATTTAAAACCCGTTATTTTGATATGTACAAGCCAGAACTGAACTGCAACTGTTTTGTTTGGCAATTTCCTTTAATTTTATGTTAAATGATTCAAACCATCCTTAAAAGCAAAGCATTTATGGAACAAAACAGTTGTTTTGGAGAGAAATAAAACATTTATTTTGACACAAAAGAGTCTGCTCCTTCCCTTTCACTGTTTGATTTTCTAACTTTTTTTATTTTGCTTCAAAAAAAATGTATTTATTTTATTTTTTTTTGCACTGCCAGAGAACAAAAATAATCAATTATTCACGCTGCTCTAGATAAACTATGCATAAATCATGAATAAAAACGTACATTAATTCTCTCCACTGTAAACTACTATTCGGCAAAAAGTGAAACATAACAGGAAGCTAAACTTATTCTCTGCCTCTCTTTGTCTTGTTTTTCATTTCAGATTCAAGTACAACAGCTTGGATCTTGGGACAACCTTAGAACAGCTACACTCCTTCCGTGTTGTTATACTACCATCTACTGATAAAAGGATGCTACTTCTCCGGGATCTTTCTCAGTCACCTCGGTGGAACAAGCAATATTTCAACTCAATCAGAGCTCGAAAATGAGCATTAACTGCCACTTCAAGCGTTAGCACCTGAATGCTCTTTTCTGCACTACGAGCATATTCACCGAGTAATCAGCTGCACTTCAGACCCCTTGTAGAAAATAAGGTATGGGAGGATTGATATTTGTTACCTCCTTTGTTTCTTTCAAGGGAAGAAAGCTGAGGGATGGGAAATGATCACCAAAAGCCTTTTGTCAACACGAAGGAAGAAGGCTGGGTTGGTCTTACTAAAGTGAGGCAACATTAAATTGCTAGTTTAAAGCAGCCTAAAAATGCCCTACATTTAAAACCCAAACAGTAACAAGTTTAGTCCCATAAAATATTAATTGTTCCCCATTATTAACAGCAGGAAAGGCAGTAGCTTGGCTTTTTGCAGTGTTCCCACATCCCTCTAGAGGGTTCTCAGTGCTTCCAGCGTAATTTCCCCGGTCAGCATCCAGGAAAAAAACCTCTCATCTGGGATTACTCTTCTGTTTGACTAAGGAACGGAGAACGGAGAGAAAAGCTGAGGACTCTTTGCAAGGTCTCCGGATGAAACAATTTTAAGTGCCAGTTCATTTCATATCCTCTGCCCTTCTCAGATACACCCAAAATAGAAAGAGTGGCAGGCACCTTTTATTTTAATCAGTGCACCACAGTGATTTGGGGCTAATTAGATGTTAGTAATTAAGAAAAGACTGCTGTGACGGATGTTTTTACAGGTTGCATTGTTGATTCAAGAAATAAGACTGTTCACCTTTAAGTATTGTCAGTCACGTTACTTTAGCTGGAAAGAATTAAATGTCAATTTTAACTTGCTTCATCACTGCTCTTTAATCAATGTCGATGCATCACTTCCCCCTATCATTCCTCCATCAAACACTGACCTGGAAATCTGACACTGAGCTTTCCAACACCAGCTCAGCTAATTAAGAACTTTGTTATTCCACCTTCCATCTTTGAAAGAAAAGTAAGAAAAGTGCCAAAGAGACTCTTGCTTTCATGTGGAAAAGCATCAGCAGGGGGTTAATAATAATTATTAAAATGACTGACAGCTGGGGCTATGCAGTGATTTGGCCCAGCCCTGTAGCCCTGTAGTCACAGAAAAGGTAAAAGCTAAGAAAAGTCAGGCCCTAAATTACTACACTGAATAAATGGGATTTTAAGAAGAAAACAGCTTCCTACCCTCAGATTACAGGAACAAACCAAGATAGTCTGGTAACCTAGAAAAATGCTGATATTTCTCTCTGCATCTAACCCTTTCAGCGTGGTAGCCACAACCTCATTAAATCACTGGGTGTGCTAAAGATCAGCAGAAGGAGCGCTCAGAACCTTCCCCGAGCAGCCAACCATGGACAGTGTGGGCCACAGCCAAGGAACTAAATGCAGAGTTGAGCTACACCCAGGTGGGTTTACTGGCTTTCCCTGCGTACAAGCAGAGGAGACTGTTCAATGCTCGTAACGCCACAAACTCCGAGAGTCCTAAGCACAGATTAAGATCCCGGTATTCTGGGGGCTGCACAAAATGACAGCTCTAGTCCCACAGATTTCACAGCCTGTGCCTGACAAACAGAAACACCATGTGGAAGCAGGCTGCACGTGGTGATGCATGAAAAAAAACAAGAGGAAAAAAGTCAAAGCAATGAAGAATTCTTGATTGTACCATGTCACTGTTTCTCTGTCTTCGACAGGCTTTTAGTGAGAAAGCAAGAGAGGAAGCATAGTTTAAATAGTACAAAAATAGATGCTTTTGAAGATATTCGCTACCTTTCCCGGTGTCCATGGGGAACTCATAAGACCAGATACTGCAAAAGTGCTGGAAAACTTTGCCGGCAGAGAATCAATTAGTTGTGGCTTGTCAGAAGTGGGCATGGATTTGTCAATACTGAGTAAGAGTGATAAGCAGGATGGATATGGGCTGTGAAGGCTCTTCAATAAAGAGACGGCCAGGACGAGCAATGAGGACTCGAGAGGCAGCAGCAGGTCAGAGCTTCTTGGGCGTGGAATCCAGCAGCACAGCAAATCCAGGCAAGAAATGGGTTTGCTTCTGCTGTGCTTCTGGAAAAGAAATATTAGGTGCGTTTTCTGAACACAAGCGAGAAGAACAACTGAGGCATATATTTGGCTGATATCAGCGTTTTCTTATTCAACTGCAAACAGTATCAGGAAGTTCAAATTTGGTTGGTCTAACTCCTCAGAGGTGGGGGCACAAACACACAAGCACTTGGCACCAACTGTTGCTTATATTATCTCACCCAAAAGACCTGCAGACCGAGCAATTCAAGCAGACTCTGAAGGCTTTCACAAGATCATTCATGTGAGAAAGACTTTTTTTTTTTTGCATAAGAAGGAAGAATCAGAACTCCAACTAGATTTTAAGGGCCAGATTTCCAGTGAAAGATGGAGAAAATTGCAAACTTATCTGTTATCTCNGGGGGGGAGAAGAAAAAAAAAGCTGTTGAGCAAACCATGTTTCTCAGAGTGGCCATCACCTGTCTCAAAGTCCTCTTCTAGCTCAATAGCAGGTATGTACAGCAGCTCCATCCTGACGCAGCCCTTATCCTACGTCTCCGATTCAAGCAGGACTCCAGGCAATTCTAGCTCTGGAGGCCTTCAGTTCCCAAAACTGAATCCTAACCCACAGTAGGGCACAGTGAGCCACCTTCTCAGCTCTGTTTAAAATCCACCAAAACACAATATACCTCCAAGGCAAGTCAGATTCCCCAAGTTTTGAACTTTTTAATTTCTTTTGCAGACCGTGAGTGGGACATCTCAGGGATAAAATGCTGAATGGAGGCACTGAGAGAGCACACTCGAGTCTTGGCAGCGCCACACACCTGAGACTGCTGGGAAACAGCCTACTCTGTCAGCACCTCAGCCTTTCAGCTGGCAAATGAAGTTTCCTTAATGTATAGATTTTGCAAAGATCAATTCTTTACTATCTGTGAAAAGCAGCATTAGAGTATCTACAAAGGGACCTCAGTAATGCTGCTGTGTCTTCACTACCACCTCACGGATTGCACTTTTCCCAGAGCACAGTGACCTTGATTCTTCAAACTGTGTGAGCATATACTTAAAGTTTAGCTGATTTTCCAACGGCTGGCGGAATCAGCACTGACACATCCATCACAGATATATCCAAACACACAGCTGACGGAATAAATATCTTCTTAGTGTTCATATTATCATCCAGTGTTTTGGGGCCATCTCATAAAGGCGCTTATGTGCAACAATCCCTAAGCAAAATGGGTTGATTTAAGAGGGCTGAGGGAACACTTAGCTGAGAATTTCCTGGCTTCAGTTAGTTGCAGTCAAAGCGTTAAGATTATATTTCAGTGTCAGTATATTGTTTTTATTTGCTTTATTAAATTTGCTTTAACTTGCACTGACATTTTCCTTCCCTTGTTACTCGGTCTCTCAGCTGTAAAGATTCCACTTGCTGAATTGTTCTGCCATTTGTATCAAAAATAAATGTTAATACAATAGGAACTCTTAAGGAGTTTTTTCACCAAGAAGTGAAGTCAAGCCCCAGATGCTGCTTGACTTCCAGTCCCCAGACTAGCCAGGACTTTTTTATTCAAAGGCAGCTGCACCACCACTACACAGAATTTGTTCTTTCAGGCCACGCAGTTACTGCACTTGGGCATCCCTGGCTGCCACCAAAGTCCTATTTAAATTCATCACCTCCTCTCTTGCAGATGGAGCAGCAGTTCAGCTACCAACAGCACTGCTGATACCGACTGCAACTATGGACAAGATCACGTAGTGTCAAGTTTCCTAAAGGTAACTTAAATTTCAGCACAAGCAAGGAGTAAAGTGTGAGTATTTTAGGGGAGCAAAGTGGCAGCGTGATAGGATTTGCTTACTGGAAGCTCACTTGGAAAAAATAAAGGATGTTTAAGTCATATACTTGTGTACAACGGTACATCTCTGCTTTATACACCAGTCACAGAACTTGGTTCTGCAAAAATCATTATTTTCCACTTAACAAAGGCAATTAAAGTTTCAGATTTAACCCCAAAATAATGTCCAAAGAGAGAAAATGTCCAGACCAAACAGAAGCAAGCATACGGCTGTTATAAAGTATCTAGATTTTGAATAAATAAGTTAGATTGGCACACTGACCTTAAACATGCCCTGAGACTCTGCATGAGGGTTTGCAGAGTCCCAGGAACTGGTCCTGTAAGGAAGGAGGGCTTGCAGTGCAGGGTTATAGCAGGGGTTACTGTCCTTTCTGCCAGGGTTCTTTGGTAGGCAGGATCCCCCTGGGGCACAGTCCCCAGCTCTAGGACAATGCACAGACCAGACCTGGCAAGGGACAGAGGAGTCACAGCACAAGGCATGAAATGCTGCGCTGTCACAAAGAACAGTCGGTCTTGGTATAACCTGTAAAATAGAGCACGACGAGGCAAAGTCAGCATGGAGAGAAATCAGACCTTCGCCCTTCTGAGTGTCAGGGTCCAAGACCTAGGTTTTGGCTTCTCTCTCCAGTATTCAGGGAAGGACATGACTCCCTGGCAAAATTCCCTGGCATGGGAGGCAAGTGAAACAGCTTACACTGCAGAGATGGAATCATCTGGTCTGTGCAAGAGGAGAAGATAATAGGTCTCACGTCCCTGGGTTTACCCAGGTCACCTGCAGGTCTCACCAGGATATTCCCACCCCATATACATCCCCCCTCAGCAACAGAGGAGTCCACCAGGCAATAGCACTGTTCATTCAGTGACCTTATTTTGAAACACCAGGCTCTAGAGACCTGTGGAGATAGAACTTCTCTCCAGAGAGAGCATCCCAAATGGTCTTTACTTTGTATCAGAGCCTTGCCGTACATGTGAATAACAAACCACCAATGCAAGCAAAAACCGTTCACAGCAAAACCATCAATATTTCCCTCTTTACTTTGTGTGCAGGGGCTGCTGAACTCCCAGAGAGCTGGTGATCTCCCGCACTATTGATGCTGAAGTGTAACCCAGAGACATAGGGGATGAGCAAGGAACAAGCCACAGCTTTCAGTTCTTTGCAGATATTGAGTAAATTGGACCTGTAGCTTCGTTCCCGATGTGCAGAGATTACACAATTTACTTGGTCAGCTCTACAGTTCAGGTGTTCTGACGTTCAACCCAATTCCTAATCCACCAGCAATAAATCCTGTGGTAATCAGTATTCAAGACACTACAGTGGGAGAGGCCCAAGCTTTTGAAGACAGAAAGACTGATGAAAGTTAATTTTTTGTTTTCTATGGATATTTTCCATTTTGCAGGTTAGGGAGAGGGATGGGATGTAATTAAAGCATGATCAGGATTTCTAATGGCTGCTACAGAATCAAGCCCACAAACGGGCACCAGTGCTATGGTGCATCAAACCCTTATAGCGTTAAGTGCTTCATCAACGCCGTGTCTTTATCCCATAGTGCAAACATTTGATATGCTTCAGGCACAGAATTTCACTATCACATCTGCCCGATCTCATGCCCAGATGAGCAAATCACAGCGCCAGCCTCTGCTCTTTGCTCTGTGACTGCTGGCACCAGTCCCAAGGATGCAAAAGTCCTGACAACAGTGTCAGAAAGCCACACGAATAGGTCAAACATCAACTGATCCTTCTAAAAGAAATCACTGCAGGTGGCTTCCATTCACCTGCTTCCTGAACCTTGAGGGCACACTTGCTTTATGTAGCTCAGCTTTCTTTTGCAGCTCCAGAAACCTGCTCTTTTAAAAATGAAAACTGCAACTCTAGTTCCTTTTCTTCCTTCCAGCAGCTACAGCTTTAAGAGAAAGACCAAATAACGCAGTGAAATTTCCAGAGCTGGCAGTGCTTTGTCTCTGGCCCAGGCTGTCCAGGCAAGCACTGATCTGCGGGCCACATCCTCAAGTTGGCTGTGAACAACTGCCTAAGCGGGGATCTGCACAGGAGCTACACGCCTGAAAACAGTGGTTCCTTTTGGCCTGCAGTTGAGGGCATTTGGGTCTGCACCATCCTAAGGACAGAGTCTTCTTTTGCAGCCCCCATAAGAGGGTTTCTTTATAAAACGCTTTTTGCTAGTAAGGCCTGCCAGGAGGAATTGCTGGTCTTTTTATGTCATGGTCTAAAGCACTGATCAGATTGTCACAGACCCAAGGCACCAGCCCCTTTGGAAAAGGACTCATGCCATGCTGTATGGCAATAAAATGCTGCAGGAGAGCAGTGTCAAATTTACTAGGAGGGCAAAACTGTCAACATGCCTGCTAGGCTATTCCTGGATGTCCCCTGCACTGAAGATCATTTCCAACCCATTAAAGGCTTTTTAAGACTCTCATTCAGACCCAGCACAACCTGAGTAGCACTAGGCCATTCCAAACACCCATTGCCCCAGCTCTCCCTGAGGCAGCGCTGGGAGGATGGCAGCCAAAAGATTGGATTGATTTTACGGCTTGAAGGCAGCACTAGTTCCCCTACTCTGAGCCATCTCTTTATAAAGGCCAGAAAGTCCCTCCTGGTCATTGCTGAACTGAGTCCAAGAACATTTGTGCAGGGCTCTTCAAACCCACCAGGTGTAGTCCGACCCACAGCAGAGGCCAGCTTCGCTTTTCCCTTTAAAAAGTACGAATAGGAAGAAAAAAAAAAAAATAGTAACCCGGTTCTCAAGCAGGCTGGGCAAAGAGGTCCAACTCCTCTCCCTACGCTTCGCAGGGCACCCCAGAAGAGGACAAGATGGCTCAGATACCACTTGCAGCCTGTCCTGCAGGGCTGTTAGTGATTTTGGGTGGAGGGATAGCCTCTAGCTATCAAATTAGATGGAACATAGACCTACCCAGAGCACCCCAGCACTGTATTACGGACATTTGGTTCAGGCCAAGCCTACAGCCTCCTGCTTGGTCTACCACAGCGGTCTAGACACTGCAAGTACGACACGCCACTTTTTCTACACTAATAAACCCATAAGGGCAGGAAAGGCTGCAGGAAAAATGAGAACTACCAGAGCAGAACAGCCCCTGAGTTTTTGTTTATCTCAAACTAATTAAAACAAAAAGTATACCATAACTCAACCCTTAATAATAGGTAACCAGATGTGTCATTACTTGACCACGCTATATCGCGGCATATATATAAAGGTTATAAAATTATTTTTCAAAGCAGTGCACCACAGCTAATGGTTTCCTACCACTCTTATAACAAACTTAGCACCTGAAGGTATTTTAGCTACCAAGGCTAAAGGAAGAGATCACTAAACTTAACATGCACACTCGAGCCCTCAACCCAGGAATGAAAACGTTGGCACATGACATCATTGCCCAGTACGCTGGAAGACACCATTGCTATTAATAGAAGATACTTCCTCAACAGATCATTTTTCTTCTTGGATTACATAAAATGTACTGAATAAGGACGACTCTGCCAAAATGCCCATGGGCAGCTGTTATTTTTTTTGTGCGCGGAGTTTACTCAGCCCCACCCAGAGCCCAAACAAAGCCTCACTGTTTACAGAGGTAATAAAATATTACGGTGTGAGCCATTTACCTGATTGCCATAAGGACCAGGAACAAAACTAAAAGGACAGCGCTAAAAAAAAAAAAAAAGTCCTAGGCCTAAATCCAATAAAGCCTGGAGGCTTCTAACACCCCACGGAAATCACTGTTCATTACGTATTTCCAGATGAGGGTACGTTGCCTATGTCTGTGACCATGCGGCTGAGCAACCCAAGATCCTCAACATTATTAATTTCATCCCACTGTCAATCACTTTCCAATCCAGCCAGCTGATGTTTTCCACCTTGATCTTCAATATCTCGTCTGAGGATTGAATTTTCAAGCTTCCAGCGTTGATTGAACTCTCTCCCCATTCAAGCCACCACGGACGCTACGTGGGGAGCCACGCTGAACGCTCTTGGGACAAGCAGCAGCAGAGGCTGCAGCTGGGCCACGTGCCTTCCAGCACCACGGGAGCAGGGACACAGCTGGGGACAAGCCACTCTCTGCAGTGGCCTCCTCGCCGCTCCGCAGTGCCACTTCTGACCCCGAAAGCAGCGCTGCCAGCCAGGCGGATACAAGCACCAGGCTGTGGGCGAGTGATGCCCCCCACACTCAAAACGTGACGCTTGTGGGTCTGTCCTGTGCAGCACGGATTCATGCAAATTGATCCCCGCGGATAACTTTATTTTTGGCTTGGTGTTGGTTGTTTTTTTTTAGCAAAGTAAATAAACCAAACATATGCGTGGGCTTGGCTTAGAAACAAATAAAAACCCCACGATGGTGCCTTGCACACAAAAACCGTTCTGACTATTTTGCCCTGCCCAGAATCTCCCGTAGATTGAAATACAGGCTTTTCTTTCTGAACCCTAATTAACGTTTTTGCAATATTGCCTCAGAGTTCGCCCAGGCCATCTGATGAATCTGACTAATAGGAGAAGATGCTTTTAACCTGTGGGCTGCCAGACGGGTGGGTACCTCCTTGGCCACATATATTTGGCTGTCAGGTTGAAAGAAGGGCAGCAGATTCAGGGTTAAGCATTATTCCTGTCATGATTGCCCTGAACTTGCCCAGTTAAATTGCAACAGCATGGGTCTCCATAATTATCTAATTGTTAGTGTTGTGCCTTTACGTAATTTATGATGTAGCATTAAAGCCTGACCTCTGGTTTGAGATGAAGTGCAGTACTGCTGACATCCAAGCTCAAATTAGTAGGTAAGTAAGCACCCAATTAACGATTATGCCACTGAGCTTTCATTTCAATCTGACCACACTGCTACACTAATCAGTTTTCTAAGCCTTTCACCTTCCCCATAACTAATAAGCATTTCTCCTGCTTTTTATGTCTGCAAAAGCCTTGTTATCCTCATAAAAAGCACTCCAAGATTGCTGCTTCCAGTAATTCCTGCATTAAGCCACTGGCCCAGTGGCACATTACCAGCTCTAGCCACCCCATCAGTAAAACCCAAGACACGTCACACAGTCAAGTTGGCACTCTACAGCAGGGAAGAGCAGGGACAAAATCCTTGCAGCGTAGTGGAGTTGCCTTAGACTCAAACCAGCGCAATTTAGAGGAGAATTCAGTCTTGCCAAGGATCGCATAGTTCCATGGGAGTTTAAAGACGCAGGACAAAGGGACTGAATGTCAAACCCTATTTTGCAGCTGACTAAGTTCTGTCATATTAGCAAAACAGTGACAAGACCCGGAGCATCAAAGATCTGGAGTTTTAATCTGAGATCCACGAATTACCTTTTATTTGCCATGAGCATGCATGGAAGGGCTTTGAGACACAGACAGCTCAGCCCACGCATTAAACACTGTGTCACAGCTTGCCTCACTGATAAAAACGGCCCGCTCCTTGAAAATCTGAGCTGCAGAGCTAAAAACCTGTTCCTCTTGGAATGACATTCCTGATGTCTATATATTATTATAATAAGGAGCCAGGACTCGAGGCCTGGACAACAACATCTGCAACTCTGCAGGATGAGGGAAGTCAGTGCTGGAACACAAACCCACCGGAGAAAAGTAATCCCCGCTGCGCTCCGATCCCATCCTCTTCATCTGCTCTTAAACTGCAGTTTTCCAGGGCTCCTTTATCTCCAAAACTTCTCCAATCTTCACAGCACTTGCAACTTTTTCTTAGTAACCACCTATTTAAATCTGATCTCAACAGTACAAGGGATGGCTTTGAAAAAAAAAAGGCGTTTTTTCAAAGGAGGAAAGCTTCACAGCTGAGTGCCGCCACTGGGCCAGAAAAGACCTGCAAAGCTGTGATTAAAATGTAGAAGTCTGCAGCAAAACAGGATTCAAACCCAAGTGCAAGCAACCAGCACGTTTTGGATGGGATCATATGCAGGTTAAAAGCAATAAGACATGGTCAGGTGCAGTAAGCAGTGTCAGGAAAAAGGAAAAAAAATTAATATATAATTAGTGTCAGGTTTAAGATTTGAGTATCACATCAGGGAACGCGATATAAAAATAATCTTATTACACACACACACAAAAAAATGGTAGAAAAATCTGCACGTTATAGGAAATTACTTGTGCAAAACATGTAAAAAAGAGAATCATACATAGAATCATAGAATGGTTAGAGTTAGAAAGGACCTTGAAGATCATCGTGTTCCAACCCCCCTGCCCTGGGCAGGAACACCTCCCACCAGAGCAGGTTGCTCAAAGCCCCATCCAGCCTGGCCTTAAATACTTCCAGGGATGGGGCAGCCACAACCTCCCTGGGCAGCCTGTTCCAGTGCCTCACCACCTTCACAGTAAAGAACTTTTTCCTAATATCCAATCTAAATCTCCCTTCTTCTCGTTTAAAATCATTACCCCTTGTCCTATCACTCCATTTCCTGACAAAGAGTCCCTCTCCTGCTCTCCTGGAGCTCCCTTCAGATCCTGGAAGGCTGCTCTAAGGTCTCCCCGGAGCCTTCTCTTTTCCAGGCTGAACAGCCCCAGCTCTCTCAGGCTGTCAGGCTGTAGTCTACAGCTGTAGAGACTAATTTCCTGCTCCAATGTGGAGACCGCCCTGATCAGCTGGACTTAATATAGCCTTCTCCATGGCAGCTGGGTCAAATAGCGGCCTAAACACTAGGAAATTGCCTGCCACGTGGATGAGTTTAGTGCACAATAAGCTGTGCGGTAAATAAACACATTTAGCATGCTCAAAAATAGACAGCACACTCAAGAGTTTTATGACACATCCAGATAGACACAGCCAGAGAGTTGCTGCAAATGGGCTGACTCAGGAGAACTCATTCATGTGACCCAGTTTTAGGGGCCCACAAGCAATTTTCCGCATGATACCAAAATGTTCTAGTAAGAGCCACGCGTGTGAGGAACAAAACATCGTCACTGCCTCCTAACGCCGCGGATGTACGGCGACCCTAATGGCACCGCTTCCAAAAGAGAAGCACCAATTTAGAAGCCCTCACTGCAAACTCTCCTTGGCCACTCATGCCCCCGAGTCACGCCACGGTTTCCAGCAGTTTTTAAAAGCTGCTCCGTCTTTCTGGGTCTGGCTCACATACAGAGGGGTGCTAATTCTTCAACCCATTTTCTGTTAGCGACTCCATCCGCCAATTTACACCATCGCCCATATGTTTTTTCAGTGGCACTAATGAGTACCCCGGTGGATTAGGGACTGGACTGCCCACTCATCTCTAACAAATTATCACAGATTTAAGGAAGAAAAACTATTAAGGAATCTAGAAGGACTTAAGCCTGGGTTTTATAGCCACCCTTGCCCTGGCTGAGTCAACAAGAAAGCACTCTACCTGACTAATTGGGAGTCACTCTGCCTTCTGACATCCATGCCTTCAGCTCTTATTCTGAGCTACTCAGAGGAGACTTGGGAATGTTTTAAATTATTGATGAAGATAGGAAACCTATCTCTGAAACGCCTTTGGCAAACTCTTAATATTCTGGGATTTGGCACTGCAAAAGACAATGCCTCTGTCTCACTCGTGCTGTTGATGTCTCTCACCCATTTACTCACACTATAAAATTACAGTTTCTGATTAAGTTCATACAGTACGGAGAGGCAAATGGAAAGTGCACTGTTTATAGCTCTGAAAGCTTCCAGGTAATCCATCTTTGGCGCCAGAGTCTGCAAACCCCTCCATTTGCAGAATTTCCATTGATGACGGGAGTCCTCAGAGAAGCCGACCCAAAGCAGTCAGTTGTCATAAACATATTGGATAATTATCTTAATTATTTATAATAGCACCAATAAGCAAGCCAGCACTGAACGCACAGGTCCTGCCCCGGACAGCTCACATTTTAATCAGACGTGAACACAGTGTGCAAGATGCAAAGCAGGGATGACATACAGGCTGCCAGGTAAATTTATTAATATTTTAGAAAAAGGTTCATCAGTAAAGAGTATTCGTGTTTTCAGACCCTTTAACATGAGAGTGTTAAACCTGACCAAGCATCGCACGGCAGAGAGATTTTTTTCCCCCACATATTTAAAGGCAATATATTCAAACATGACAAAGCCCTACAGAAATCTTCTAATTATTTTCTTTCAGTTCACATGGTTTCAGATTAACTGTTTTGGCTCAGGCTCTGCTGTGTCTTCAAAGTTAGCTGAGAGAAATCTCCTTTGGTGTCTTGAGGGAGTTTGGGACCAAGTTACCAAATTCAGAAGGGTTAAGAGAGACTCTGCTCATTTTTAGCTTCGGTGGCTCAGAACAGCATTCCTCACAAATGACACTGAGGTTGATACGTAGCCATTAATTACACCATCCTCTCAGAAAAAAAAAAACATCACCTACACTTGTTTTTACTAAAAAGGTAAGAAAGCAGCTTGTAACTACTAATAGGTGATGTTTTACCATCACCTTTGGGGAAGGGAAAAGAAAAAGCCTCATGGGAGAACAGGAACTCATCTACAGTCAGATGGCAACTTGTGGGTATGTCAGGAACAGGAGCAACCTCCCTCCAGCCCCAGACCTGCACCCCTGTTGCCAGACACTGGTTTGCCAAAATTCAATCAATTTTCTTCAGGTATCACAAGCAGACATAGTCTCCCCAGATCTGCCTAAAGATGGAGTCAGCAACATGCTTATATGTATACACACACAAATATATGTATTAAAAATACACACACAGAGTCTGGCCTTTCCTCGTGAAAGCAGTTCTACCTGGATAAGGACACCTGGTCACACCGACAGCAGTGACAGAGGTTGAATTTGTCTTTAACCTACAGATTTTGCAAGCATGGCCTGCCAAAACGTGTTTCTTCAGCTGGTTAGTGTACTGGTCATTCATTTATCAACCATCTTTTATTATCCATTAGTACACATTAAGCTGAAAAAAAAATACATTTGGAACAGGAATCCTATTCTTCTTGTCTTATCTAATTTTCTCTTCTCAGAGGAAGTTTATATTTTTCCGTTTGAAAGGGATAAAATTACTGCAAAAGGGTCTGTCTGCCCTGACAGATCTAGCTTTCTTTTCCTCCTCAACAGCTGGGTTATTATTAGAACTGGCAGAATAATTCATAACGAATAATTTGACACCTCTTTTTCCATGCATATATCACAAGTTGCCCACATTTATTTGTTACTCCAAATTATTAACTGCAGACTTTCTGCCAAGAACTCCCAAAGGGGCACTACTGATACAATATATTCCTTGTCCCCCCAGTAAGGAAATCCTTTCACTAAAGTCAAAGTGGGAAGCATTAATTATCCTTTATTTATCACCTGTAATAATTCCTCAGATATAGATGCTAGCGTGATGACCCACACTACTGTGGAGTTTGAATTTAGCATTGGATGCAGATGAAAATTCACCCAGAAGACAAGGAAGAACAGATTTAGCTTTCCAGGTCACATCCTTGCAGAAATTTCCATTGGATTACGCCTTTTCAAGACTGCTTGTGTCCATAAGAGATCACTTTTGTCTTGTCTAAAACACTCGGGAGCTATCAGAGTCTTTAAACCACCGAGTGTGATCATGGCACTGTGTAGTTTCTATTCTGAAAGGTTAGGTGGGACTTAAGCAGCAAATAAACCTTGTCTTGGTGCCCAGAACAAGGGCAAATATGGTCCTTTGGGAGTATGTTACGCACATTCTTTTTTGTGGCCAGTTTTCCTCTATAACGGTATGAGTCCAGTACACATCCAATACAGCTCCAGAGACACATTATTGCTAAGCCCTGGGTCAATCAGTACACAACATTGACCATGGACACAACCACTGAGCCTCCAACCTTGTGTCTCCTCAACAGAAGGACAAACACACGTTTCAGATTTCTCTCCAATCTAACACCATGTTGGCGGTGCATACGAAAAAGAGCCAGCCGAGACAATCTCCACCTAGAGCATTGCCCTTGACAGCTCTGAACAGCCTCAGGTCCCTGATGGAATGAATACGTTGAAACCACTCACAAAGTACCCCAGTAGGCTGGTAAACGAAAGACAAATACCAGCAAATGTAAAGGAACTGGGGGGTGAAAAAACAAGTAAGCCTATAGCATGTGAGTACAAATACAAAAATCAAAGGCCCAGTCAAAAGCCCAGAGACTTGGAAACGACAAGAATTCACGTAATTCTAAGATTTGCCTGACCCCGACTAAATGAAGGGGTTTAGTTATTTCGAGTTCAACAGGTGAGTTTAAGCAACCTGTTTAACATAAAACATAAGGCTAAAAACCAGAAGTAAGCTAAACATATTGGCATTCTGGCACCTTATGCTGAATAATTCATACATAAGGTACTGCAGAAAAGAAACATATGGTTTTGGTCCACAGTGAGTTTTTAAGCAGAACATTTAAGAACCAACCACAAATGTATACGTCCAGCAAAAACCTTCCTGTGCCGAGTGAAGAGAGATCATTACAACTACAGTCTACCTCTCCTTCAGCATTTCCCATGCTGATTTAAATTCCCTTATTTGATTTTGTCCTGGAACAAGACAGGAATACTTACACAATCTCACCTAAAAGATTTCGGGTGCTCTCCCTGTTCCAGCACAACAGGCCTTACCTCGTTTTGACACGCTGATGGCAGATGCAAATTTGATGTATTAGCAGATAGAAACTCCCAGGACACAGGCCTTTCCTTCCCAAAGCGAGCACCAGTTGAGGTCCAAACTGTCTACAGAGGAGTTGTCGTACTCCAGTCATCAGTGCATCAATTCTCTCCTTGGTTGTTCTGAATACGGTCTCCTACTGAGCACCATATGCGTGTCTGATAGCTGCCATTAAAAATCATCACTGCACACACCAGTCCCTCAAACACAGTCAGTAGAAAATAAACTCAGAATCCCAGCATGGTAACTGCTGGCAAATGAAGACTTTTAGTACTACACTCAGCCAAAGTACACAGCTACTTTACTCTTGGCTAATGCTGCCTCCTTTCCGAGACACCTAAACCTATGTGCAAAGTGACAGCATTGCTGCAGTTACATCTTTAATCACAGCAGTGGTTAAAAGCCAAAAGTAAGCTAAACATATTGGCATTCTGGCACCTTATGCTGAATAATTCGTACGTAAAGTGCTGCAGAAAAGAAACATATGTTCTTGGTCCATAGCGTCTTTACTGAAAAATATTTAAGAATTAGCCTTGGATGCAGAGATTCCATAGTAGCCCAGCAGCGTGGTGGCAGAAAGTCTATCTGTACCTACATCTCCTTACTCACTGTACTGATACAGCACGTATCTATTTAGAGCAAAGATTCAAATCCATATAGCAAATAAATCCTTCAGGTGATTCAAGCGCTTTGAACCCTTCTTTACAGTGATGTGGACGGTAACCCACACTTTTTTAGGAGCACTACATGTCCAAAGCAATGTCCAAAGCTGCCCCTCCTCTGCAAACACACAGCAACGAGGATGCCAAAATTTACGGCCCCTTTATAGCATCCAATCTAACTCGTATGGCTTTGCATTTACATATAAGGTCTTGAATCACATCTCATCACATCACCGAGAGCAGAATCGGGTCCAGCATATCTGGAAACACACCCAGACACATGCACACACAGAAGAAACCTTCTGGCATATCGATGAAGAATAGGCCTTCCAAAAAAACATCCAGTATACAGATGAGCCCTCAAATTAGTAGAGAAAGCATGACGACTTCAGCAGTGGTGGCTGATGAAGAGACACACACATATACACCTCTGCCACCAATCGTGCTGCTAGGGCATTCATCAAATTAAGTACCAAGAGGAACAACACCTCTGATATCTCTTCATTTGGGGCTCCAGTAAATGAGGCACTAGATTAGGCCTGACAGAGGCCTAATGCAGCTTGAGCTTTTCCTGGTGTAATTAATTGGAACTTCGCCAGCTTGACAAATTGGAATGATGAATCTATCTTGTATGAATAGAAAAAAAAAATGCATAATCAGTCAAAGATTTAGTTAAGACAGCTTCTCTCTGACTCCCTGCCATAGCTAAATCCATTAAGGCGAGGAAACATCACTTTTAAGAAAAGGCACTGCTCTCCCTATGTTCAATTTATAACTTTTTGTTCTTGAATTTAATGGAGCAGTCAACCTGGACAGATTTGACTTTGGAGGGGTGAGGAAGGGGGAGGTGGGAAAGGTTGTTTTATTTTTAGCATTCTAATCTTCCCTGCGCCTGGGTAGTCTGGGAAGGAAAACAGTCACTTTGGTTTGAACGTGCATGCCTGGGTTTGGATTTTAAATCTTTGGGGTTTCGTGGGGGAATCTAATAAGAGTGGCCCACGTACTTTGCCACCGAGATGATTTTGTGATAAAACTCGCTTGTCAAGTTTTCCCCCTACTAACTTTTTAATTGCTGGTAACATTTAGGCTTCGGAGGATGTGATAGATTGACTGCTCTGCCAGCACTGCTTTTTCCTCTCCAATTACCACCCGGTAGTAAGGCCCTTTCCTGACACATTTAGCGGAGAGGCAGAGGAAAAACAGGTTTGCTTACTTTTAAAATGCACTTTTATCATTCAGCAGTTATTTTCCATATATTTCATATAAACCATGTGCTTTCCCCCTCCCTCCATCTTGCCTGTTCAGCCCTAAGATGCAAATTTCGAAGAATCAATTAAGCAGCTAATATCCCAGTTTATACTGAATGTTTAGAGAAACTTTCCTTCCCCTCTTCGAGGCCGCAGGTTGCAAAAATAAGTTACTCAGATGCTAGGGGAGAACTGCTTCTTGGTTAAGTGAGAGCTGACAACGATGGCTTTCATTTCAAACAATCCAGAATTCCTCCTCGGCTCACACAGGCGAAAGCACCAGGCAAATGTTCAGCTGACATAATGCAAACGACTGGCCATGGATTTCTTTGACAAACAGTTGAGCAGACAGCCCTATATTGCGCTCACTTGTACCCCACACAACCCCACCGGAGCCAGGAGGATTTTGCTGGCAGAAACGAGAGCAGAATGAAACCCAAACACTGTGGTTCGCGCATTGAGCCATTCGCTTTTGGCCACTGGCCAACCCGACAGCCACATTTAAACAAGCCACCTGCTGAGCAGGGAGTTTAAAGAGCTAAGTGCTCGGGAGAGCTTTAGCCGAAAAGTATATTGAACTTATGCAATAAGGCGTGAAGTGAAAGGATTTCAGTGACAAGGAGGACTAGAGGCCATATTATGGCCCTGACCTCTTGTTCTGAGGCAGATACAGAATAGTTTTGGGGAGCCTTCCTCGCTTATGCTCCCTAAAATATATATCAGACAGAAGCAGGGCACACCATTACATACATGTCCCAAGGCCTGAACTATACCCAACAGACGCTTACATTTCTTGTCATTATCTCTAACAACGCTATAGAACAGGAAGGCTTCTGCACAACACGTTGGTTCCCGCTGTTTAGACAGTGTTGTGACTTTATTATTCAGAAGAGCTGAATTAGCTGCATCAGAGGCAGAAGTCCTTTCCCAGGGAAGTCTCTCTTCCCGTGGACTACCTTATCGCAAAGCCTTGGCTAAGCCACCTCACAACCTCTTTCGATTCGGTTCTCGCTCTCCTTGTCAGTTTTAACAAAGACGACTTTAAGCACCTAGACGCTGCAACGGGATCGCACTCCTGCTGCTGCTGAGTACGTGTGAGAAAATAACAACTTCCTGCTATTACCAATCCAGCGACAAAAATCTCCCCGAAGAGAGAGACCGAACGAAGTGACAGAGAGGCGAGCAGTTCTGCTCTTCCAGCTTGTAACAACAGCAGATTGCAAAAGCGTTATTTGGCTCTGTCTTAGCCCCAGATTGTTCAAATCAAATCTAACCAATTTATAGCTGCAAAGACCCCTGGGAGAGAGGCTTGCTCGGCGTCAGCTAGGGCAGCCCCTCCAGCAGCCACGGACTCTCCAACTTGACCGTTTTTCCGTTGAATTTTGGAGACATACACCTGATGCATCGCATCCACGGGGGCAACTCAAACACCTCACTCCTTCTGCATTTGCCCTATTACTCCTTAACTTTTGCCTTTCTAAGTCTTTCTTTGGAAAACCCTGCTATGGCCTTCTACCACGGGAAAGCACACATTTATTTTTTTATTTCTTTACACTCAAACTGACATCCAAATGCCTCCTGCCTTGGTGGCAACGTGGAGGTTGTCAATTCAAGTTCAGCAGCTGACTCACAGGCCATTCCTCACACAACTGCCATTCCACTTTTAACCTCCTCAGCCTGTGTTTAAAACCAAGTATCCCCTTAGCTAGGCCGCTAGGAAACACTTTAAGAACTTAATTCCATTAAAATGATGTTCCTCTCAGTGCAGAAAAGCTCCTATCTAGACACAGTACATGACAAGCAAATAATTTTAGTGGCAAAGGACTTGAACCTTTACTCATTACAGCGTAATGTGCCATGGCACTGCTTCTATGCAATGGGCAATTAAGGGTTAATGATTTGCCAATTAACAAGATGTATCCAAAAGATCGAAGAAATATTACAGAAACCTACTTGTCGCAGGAGATCCCGCTCTCCAAAGTGATTCTGCAAGCGTTGCCCAGGACTGATTTGACCATCAGGTCATTTGTTCCTGATCACTGACGTGCCCAGTGCTCACCGTAGCGTGCCGTTTGCCAGCTGCGATTTGCCCTTTGCTTACAAGGCAGAACAACTGAGATGAGGAGTGGGCTCCTGTACCATAACACAGGCTGTGGTTGTGTTACCTTGCACAGGACCTCCAGAGACTCTAGAACCAGCCTGTGAGCTATTTGTGCACATACACACACACACAGCCGCGGGAGCACCTCACTTGCAAATCCACACAGGCACCCAGCATTTGCCCTCAGCTGCTTCCTGACGCAATCAGAGAAA
Source organism: Pedionomus torquatus (assembly GCA_013398155.1). Lineage (NCBI taxonomy): Eukaryota > Metazoa > Chordata > Aves > Charadriiformes > Pedionomidae > Pedionomus > Pedionomus torquatus. The sequence continues at coordinate 266,205 of VZRU01013721.1, read as the reverse complement.
TACACTAAACCAGACAATCTGCAAAACAGAGGTCCAAGTTTGAAATGTCTCTGTGTCTGGATGTTCACCTCCAAAGGGTATTTCAGCCTGACAGAACTGTAGAAATTTCAAGTTTTCCTCATCTCAGCACTGAATACTGGATCCCTCCCGCACACACCTGTCCCTGGTACAGAAAGTTTCTTTTGCACTGTAGAGATTTTGGTACAAGCTTTGAGTTCAATTTTTCTTTATCTCCAGATCAAATACCCAGTCCCTCGTGCATGTGCACACACCTGCCCCTTGTACAGAAGGTTTCTTTTTTGTTTGTTTTTTTAACTACCCTTTCTATGCAAGGATGATCAATCGCCTCTGTCTCTTCCTAGTCACGTCCCTATTACAGAAGATCCTGTTCCAATAAATGATTAGTACGTGCAGAATGCATTAAAATGAATTATAATAGCAATCCGATCCCCAGTGCCTCGGCAGAACCTTTCCATCACAGGTGACAGCAGGTTCCCTTGGGCTTCGCTCTGGAGAGAGAGCACCAGACCTCAAAACTCAATCCAGTAACATCCTATGAACCCAACCAAGTCCATGGAGCGTGCAGTTCTTCCATTGTCTCCAAACTAGGAAGGATATACCTCAAAGGCTATTCAACAAGCTGGTGTACACAACCTCGTCTCAAATAAATGTAAATGCATTTTTCCATATATTATGTGATTACAGCCACTACCTGCCTATGGTGCTATGTTTTATTACAGGCCACCAAAAATAATTAGTTGGTGACCCAGAAAACTGATATATAAAATCCTTTTAATCACCAATATGGCTTTCAATTATATAGTGTAAACTTATTAACCTTTTTACTGCTGAGATTTGATTTATGGAATTCCAGCTGCATTAGCGTTGAAGGAGGAGATAGAAAGTGTCTTGTATGATGTGTTGGGATTAACAACTGATAGCTGGCTGTGCCATCACTGAGTCTCATGGAGGAAAGGCAGCATCCTGCAAGTCTCCAGAGGCTCACTTCTATCAGAGCCGTGTGAAAAGTTCGGTCCGTGGAGTGCAACTGCAGATACTTCATAACCCGACCAGAACATACGGGCCAGTTACGGCTTTCAGAAGGAGCAGGGGTTGTGTGAGCACTTGCTGCGGTAATAAACAATAAGGGCAAATAAAGGACTGCATTTTGTACCTCTCCTTACTTGCACAGTCAGAAGTACTTGCATATTGAACGGAGACACTTCGGGGAACTCTGCTGCACAGGAATCCGTAACAGCCGCTTTATTCAAACAAAGGTTGAATATGAAGAGAAGGGCTATAGAGTCTTCTTTCATTTTAACTGGATGGATATTTCTTCTCAGTTGTAGTGGATTTCCCACCCCTCCCCAGAAACCAGAAGGTTCCCAGAAACTCACAGATCGGTGTGCGGGTTTGTTCACTTTTTCCTGGTACAAAACCAGCATTTAGTGGTTTGTACAAGGTCTTAGGCGTTTCTGAGCATCTTCCCATGGGGCTGTGTTTCTACAGATAATGGAGAGATCAGCGGGAGAGAAAAACAGGCCACAGTGAAGCCCTGCTAATTAAAAAGCCAAATTGCTAATCTGAGCTAGATAACCCATCAAGATACAGAAGTTACAGGCATCTAAAAGGTAAATACTACCATACCAGACCTGATTGCATCAGCCAAGGATGGGAAGACCTGTATTTCTAGCTCACACACATCATTTCATTCAGCCTCAAAAACGTACACAGAAATAATGATACTCGTCCTAACTTTCATTCACAGTTTCCTCCTATTTCTTGCTGGCTCATTACTTATTGTTTAATGACAATAAAATACAATAGCAACATTCAATAAGATCATTTCTGCTGTGAACACCTAATTACCTCTTTTACAGTCTCAAGAGGACTAAAATAATTAATAGATCTTGGTCAAACTTTGCAAATAAACATTGGTTTTCAATTTTCAAATCTTGCCCTTTTTCAATTTTACAAACCGTTACACAGTTCATCTGCTTTTCAGGAATTTTTGGTATGTAAGCATCCCCAAATGGCAGAAAAGAGCAAAACGACATAACCAACATTCCCCACAAACTGAACCAAACCTTCGTCATTCATTTAGGTTTTTCCTCTTCACACTTGAAAAGCTTTGAGAGCTGCAGTGAGGAGAGGCTAGGTGCTTTGACAACCTGTGCAAAAGCCATCGTCTTTACAGAAGGGAAATGCCAATATTTGCCACCACCTTTCTCAGGATTAAACGTTACACAGGCACGGCCTCCCCTGCGAACAGGGCAGCCCCTTCCCTTTGGGCACACCGCAGCTCACAATTTCTTTTGCAGGTACAGATTGAGAATGTCTCACTTCAACCCACGCGCTGGGCAAAGACCCCCAAATCCAGACTGCCTGGGCCATACCTGAACATCCAGCAGATTTATCCCAAGGTCAGCTTTGACATCTCCTTCTCCACGAGCTGAGATTTTGAGCGCAGCTCAATAGCATGCATTACTGGCAGCCAACTCACGCCGGCTCCTCGGAGAGTTAATAAGGCCCATCACAGAGATAGCAAGATTTTTAAATGTATTCTGTGAAACAAGGAGAATAAAAATCAATGGTACTACATAATCCAGTCAGTGCCTTTCTTTGCTCACAAATCTTCATTTGTTCAGCTGGGAAAATTATGAACTGTCTAGCAATAATACAGTAAAGGCGGTCAATGACAATTATAGCATAAAGACTAATAGAGATGGTGGTATGAATCTGGGATATTCTGTTCTGCTGGAGCCCATTTATAAATTTTAATAAAAACGGTAACACTTTACGATAAGTGGACATCATTTAATGCTCAATTACTATGAAATTCCTTTGGAAATATATATTAAACACAGCAGATCTGCATTTATACCAGGAGGGTTCCTTGAGATTGATGTTATCACAGCAAATACTAGGGGAACGTCAAGTCCAACACCGGGGCATTCAATATTCTTGCCCTCTAGGTCAGGTATCCTCTCCTCCCCCACCCTGACATTTGAGACAAGTCCTTATCTATGTGGAGAGGAGCCACATGAATTACAAACGTGCTGCATTTTTTAAAAAAGGAATTTGCAACACAGGCTAGCAAGGCCCCTAGCAACGATTAACCAAGATGCTTTGGAATAACAATACAAAAAGGTACAGCTCCTAAGCAGGCAGTTTTCTCTTGAAGGCCAAGAGGTTTCCAAACCCCTACACTTATAAAACAAACATTATTTCACATAAAACACAAACTTTACAGCCAAACTAACCTGAACTTACTGAAAATTTCTCTTAGCAAGAAAAAAAAACATAAGCCTTTATCCCCTACTTGCAAAAACTCTTATGTTGCAGCATTCTTAACCCACCCTTACCATCCAAGTTCACACAGATCTAAGCCCTCAGACTTGCTCAGCACAAGATTAATTACCCCAGAAAGGAAAGTGGGATCTTCCTCATCCCATACACCTGCCTGCATCTGTGCTTTCAGCCACAGGTGTTACTGCTTTGACTCACCACTGCTCTTTCCTGGTGGCTTCATGTTCGTTTCAGGGGAAAAGCAAGGGATGTGATCAGTGAAGCAGCAAACTGAACCCTAGCAGGACCTTGCAGATGAAGCCAGAAACCAGAGGCTCCCACATTTTGTTTAGCTACAACCTCTATTAGCAGCCGTTACCAGCAGAGGCAACAAAAAATGGCTGGACTTGGTTTGGGAAACCAAATCTGAGGCCATCCTTTCTCCCTGGAGGTATCTGCAGCCAGCACTCTTACGTGAAGGCAGTCTAATGTGACTTTGTGCACAAAATCCATCGCCTGAAGGTGGCAGTTAGCTGGCACCCATGGGGAGAGGGTGCTGCCCTGCTTGCTTTGCAGTGAAAACTAACAAGATTAGACAATGTTTGAAAAATGGCAGGTACCAGACCCAGGTCATGGGAGTCTCCAGTTTGTAACGCTGCTAGGATCCAAAGACAAATTTAAAGGAGTACATCTCTTCCCAGACAATAAATACTAGTGATAGCTACTTAGCAGCTTGGGAGGAAGAAACGGCAACTGGAGGAAGGAGCCATCCTAAGTGCTCTGCTACAACTAACATAATTCCATTTAATCTTAAATCATATTCTGCATCCTCTGCTGGGACGCTATTTATCGCAGACCTCCAGGCAGCTTAGACACCTGGCATAATAGCCCATTAATTACTTCAGCATGGGAAATAAATTTTAATATATTTCTCTTTGATGCTCATTATTAAGCACTTCACGCATTCCCAAATACACATCAATGGTTCGTTCTTCTTCCTTTTAAATAAAAAAGGTTTTACTTCACAATTTTACTTTAATCAACATGTCCCTTAATTCTGGGTGGCACACGATAATGTTTTTATCCTCATCCAGGGTCACGTGTTTATTCGGGAACTCAGGACAAGGTATTTATATTTTGTGGCACTCATGTTCTCATCCTGTTAAAGGTGATTACATCAAGTTTTGTCCAGTGTTTCAGTATCTGAAGATGAAAGGTGATATGAGGTAGGATGGTAGCAGGTCAGCACTTTCAATAAGCATCCATCTGTAAACAAGCCCCTTGAAATATTGCAGTAATGTGAAAAGAAGCTGCAACCTAATTGGGTAGAGTGAAAAGCCACAGGGCTTATAAATATAATGTGCAGGTGATCTGTCTTGCCAAAAAAGAGGAGGTTCGTTATATGAAGGACACATTATCCTTTTCTCTTCCTATGATTCAGCATGGTAAGTAGTCATTCCTAATTGGCTTACAGCTTAGTATGAAATATTAGGATGCCACACAGTGTGATGACACAGCTGGATTCCTAAGGGAAGCCAAAGAGTGATCTGAGAACAGAAGAGGGACAAGAGCAGATGCCGGTCTGAAAAAAAAATAGTTATAGCTTACAGAGTAGCATGCCATTCTTTATCCTCCTCCTCCTGTGTACAACATGCTGTGTGCAGCACACCGCTCTCCCGGTAGAAAGGCAAGAGACCTGTCATTTCAGAGTTCCTAAATAAAATGTGGGGGGGAAATGTGATTGCTGGGAGAATTGAAACAGGAAGAGGCAAGCAGGCGGAATAAATCTGGGCAATAGCTGCCTCGTCATGAAAAATACACTGCACAAATTTCACCTCTCTTTGTGCATTGAATGATGATTTCCTCAAATTTATTCTCGACTGGGAAGTATTTGCCAAATTACCTAGTCAAACAACCTGCGGGTCACTCACAGAAGTTCAACATTCGGGACGCCAGCCATTTGAGCGGGTACCCAGGTCCTACCGTGGGAGCTTGTTTCCTGGTCCTGGCCTTAATTCAGGAAGGTAATTAAACAGCTGCCCACCTGAAGTCAACAGAGCTATTGACAGGCACTTAAGTGCTGCTGACACCAGGCGGAGGGGAACAGACTACTCAGGGGGGGACTTTTGCTGCAAATACTAGCATGAATTCAAAATTCGCTTCCTACAAAGCCCCACTCCTGCAGTCAGCTGAAATTAGCTGTATCCACTGTTGTGCTTGCCAGGAAACTTGATAGAATATTGCCCAAAGTGAACATAAAGTAGAAATAAACACAGCCGAAATTAATAACAGGAGTTCAGACCAGTAGGTTGCAGAAGATGGGTTATAAATTTCATGCAGCTGTAATGCAAATTCTGCCAAATGATTGGGAACATCTCCCTTTTTATATCTCTGTTTCACTACATATTAATAGCAACCAGTTACTGATGCGGTACTAAAATATTAATGATATGGTCATAAACCTGAATCAGTGCCTAACTTGGCAGAACAACATAGGGCAACTTTTCAATCACGTGTGAACAAAACCAGTTTCCAGAAACCATTTTGTTACTGCGAGACCATGTGAGCAGAAGTAATTGCATGGCTATTTTAGGCACAAAAATTGTTAGTCTTCCTTGGAAAAATCAACAGCCCCATTGAGGTGTACAGTGTGGGTGCTCAGATATTTATGCAAGGCTGAGAGAATCTCAAACCAGGCAGAAACAAAGTTCATGCAATTAATTAGTAAGATTTCATCTGTGATTTCATCTGCAGCTGGTATGACTGAGTTTTATATGTACATTAGAGACAATAGCCTCAAGCCCCTGGGGACTGATTGTTTCAGCAGGATTTAGCTCTTTGTTCTGGACTGAGCTGGAATATACTCACCAAGTAAGGCAAGAAATCCAAAGCAAAATCCAGAGCTTTTTGCACCTGCCTGATACAAGAGCAGGTCGATTTATCAACTCTGCATTGTATCATCTGTGACCACAAAAGAAATTTGGGCATGTTATAAGGATTTAAAAGTGGGAAACTTCCCTTGCACCTTATATATTTTGCAATCTGCTACCCAGGCCACCCTACTCAGGACAACCAGGGGGAGCAGCCAGCTAAACAAGGCAGCCTTTGGGAGGCTTGACTGGATCTGTGAAAGAGAAGCATCTCTTGAAGTTTGCTTCACTTGAGCTACGCTCCAGCAGAACTGGGCTGGTCCATTTTGTTATTCACATTTGTCCCTTGAAGATGGGGCCATATATCTAAGCTGCTTTCAGCCTCCTTTAATTGAAGCTACAAATTAACACAAGTAAGGACAGACACAGAAGGATTCTGTGCACTCTTGCACAATTCCCGACAGTGGGCAGCACCCCAGGACGAGCTGGAATACTAAAAGAATATTTTATTTCTCTATTTTCACAGGACACAGCTAACGGCTCACACTCATGGCTAACATCACTCTCCCCTCGCACCCTGTCAGGATCCAAAAGAGGCACTGGAGGAAACTCATATATAGGTGACATTTTATGTAGGTGTATCAATACTAAACCAAACTTTTGCTTTAAAGGTCTTTGACTGCTTCTTCTCTGAGTCATGAGTGCACCCATAAACTGACTTTGGCCACAGCTGAGTTTTCTGCTTAGAAGTGCAGAGAATGGCACTTCTGACATAAATTATGTCAGAAGAGTCCTTTTCTTCTGATTTTCTATTGCAGTCACATAAACGAGGGCCCAAAATACCACCGAGATATCACTTAACGTTGTTAGCACCTGGGAGGCAGGTCTGATGACTGCAACAACGTCTTTATTTGCTGACCAGAGTTGTTGCAGTCACTTACAGCAATGATAATCTTTCTTCATTATATCTGCAAGCAGATGCCACCAAGGTGTGACTGACAATCATCCCTTTCAGGGTAAGTGATCATGGGGTTTCCATTGCTCTCACATCCATTGGCTCCTTGTTTATTAATGACCCAGCTGAAATTTTAGTGTCGCTTCTGCTCAGGTGGAAGATAGCAAACATTTACTTTATTGACACTTGTCCTTAGAAAAGTTTCTTCTGCAACTCAAGTGGTAAATAACCCAGTCTCACTGTGTTATCAAGTTGCCAAAACAAAGAAAATGGTTTTGTTTACAAGTTAGAAGAGGAAGAGAAAAATTGCCCGTGTTTTGAGGCTTGTTCTAGCAAGACACTGGACATCAAGCAGCAGGAGAACCTCTGGCAGTCATTCATTTCTGATCTCAGGCAACCACCTTTTCAGTTCCAAGCAGAGCGAATGGCAAATGTAGTCTTTCAGGGCTCCTTCACGTACCAAAGCAGTCAGCATTACTGAAACACTGGGAAGACAGTTGTAACTCCAAACATACCTGCTCCTTGGACAAAGCCTATGGTCAGCTTAGCTCCAGCTCATTTCTTAGATCTTCTTTCTCTCTCTGTTTTTCTGTGACAAAGACCAGTGGAGGACAGTGAGGAGAAAGGTAAGATGCTCTCAGACTCTCCCATGCAGATGGGTCTGGCAGAGGCTACAGAACCTCAGAGGTTGCATAATAAATCTGCATCTTAAAACTGTACAGAGCAGCTCCCACAACATCTCCCGTATCTAAAGTCTACTCTAAAAAACAAAATAAAAAATAAAAAATTTCTCTTTTGGAAGAAGACAAGTCAAACATAACTCGTTTCTTTGTTCTTTTTCTCTCTTACCATGCTTTACAGATGACTGTTTCATCTCATTCCTCTGTTTCCAAGAAAGACCTTTCTAAATCCTCAGGCAATATTCAGAGCAGGCAGATTTTTCTTTGAGTGTTCAAGGCTCATCTGATCAATTCAAAAAAAAGAAGGTTACAATACATTTTAAACCAAATACCCCAAGTGTATAAAATCTCAGAGGTTATTCTATAAGAAAAATATTTTCTGTTAGCAAGTAAATGCAAAGAAATGATAACAGGAATTCAGTACAACCCCCTTTCTCATGTGTCCTGTGAGATTTTCTGCATTGTTCTCTCTGTTGAAAGGGTTTAAAATGCAAGGGTAAGGCTGCTGAAGTCCTGGACATGTGAGTTCTGTTCCCTGGCTGGAAATAAAGTGCCGCGGATCACACAAAATTCTTCCCAGCTGTTCTGCCTCCCCACGTTTTTGTCCCTTTTCACTCATGAAAGCTATGAATTCTCTCCAGCCACAGACTTTCTCCCAGCATGTGATGCACCACAGGGCCCCCACAATCTTATCTGAGGTTGTTTGGGCCCAGCTGCAGTGCAAACGTTCTTCACCACTGGGACTCCCTTAGAGGGTTTAGAGTGTCTCCTTGCAACAGCGAATTTCCAGTGAAATACAAGTGCTTCCTCAAGGTGAGTGTTCCCTAAGACCTCAGGAATCAGAGCTGACATAATGTGAAATTTGCTTCCCCCTTTACCAACTCTAGCTAAATAAACTCATCTTCTGTACAGTAGGACACACTTCATTTTCCTGTCCTTCATTTTCTTCTCCCTCTTGCTGATTCCAAAAGGAGACCACATAGACCAACCATCACAGCCAATTTGATTTCCAATTTTCTGGGTAGCTTTGCAATCGCACTCCATTTGTCATCTGAATGCAGTACCGAATTTGCAGCCTGGGTGTGAATGACTTCTGGAATTATCTCCCTTGGACAAGACACCAAAGCAATTCAAAAGCAAGTAAACAGAATGCAGAAATACCCCTGAATAGGATTATGTCAGGTTTCTAAATCCTAATCCTGTTACTTCAGCAGCTATCCATTTCTCTTTTCCTTCTTCCCTTCTGGCTAATATTTTCCTACCCAGAACTCAGTCTCCAGCATCACCATAACAATCAAATATATTCCGTAAAGTTATCAGGACTGCATGAACATTTAGAGCTTGGCAAGCTGTATTGGAACAACAAAATATGTTCTTGACAGCCACTGACCCCAAAAGCTGATGTGATCAAACACATCCCCCCAAAAGAAAGAATAAGACTGTAATCAGTTTTACCATTTTCAGGAAAATAAATGCTAATCCTTTGCCGTTCTGTGGTATTCCTCTAATTGCTGTTTCCTTACACATTCAAACATCTACAATTTGGTTCCGTTGTTTGAACGTCACTTGGAATCAAATCAGTGTTGCGGATACAACGTCTTTGAACCTTTTAGTCCAGCTGTGAACTTTGGGCTTAATCCTTTAGGGCGCCCTTGTCTAGCAAGCTTTAATGTATATTAAATTTTCTAAAAGGAGAGCGAAAGTGGTCAAAGCAAGATAGTGCAAGATTCTGTGTTTCATAAATTAATAAGCATCACCAACTGCATTGCTTGACCCTTTAAACTCTGTGAAATTAATATAAGTAGACAACCAAAGTGCACTTGGCCCCTGAAGAGCCTTGGAAGTTCACTTAAGCAATCCAAGTTTCCTTAAAGTTTTATAAGCCAGCTTTTAAAGCAAGTCCTTTGTACTTATTACTGGTGACAGTGAGCATTACAACAGCCAATGAACCTTTGCTGACTTCCGACCCCAATATGGTAGAGCACAGTTATCAAGGGAAATATCAGAATCAAAGCTTGTATATTACATTGAGGTCCTGACTCTTAAAAGAGCCCCCCGTAGACTCTTCAGAGTATGTCAGTGAAATAAACAGCTAATATTCTCAGACATCTACTTATGACGTAAGGATATTATTGTTTACTTAGGCACTTTTGGCATAGCAACACACACCCCCCGCAATAAAACCCGAAACCTCTTACGAAGAAAGCTGCGGTGCTCTCAGTTCCCTTGCAAGAAGACCATATTTTAAGATCTTTTACTTAGCCCAGAAGACTACTCCACTTGGAGTCGTTGAGTCAAGCAAGACTAAGTCTTCATCTTAACCGATTAATGGATTTAAATTATTAAATGGCATTAGGTAAGCACAGTGAGGAATACACGGTCTTCTCTTAGCCCTCCGAGCAGGGTGAGACTACCTTGAACAATGAGGGAAACACGTATCCACACCTACTGCGTCTGGCATTAATCTTGCAGTCACTTGTAATACTTGAGTTAGCATCCTGTAGAAATAAGATCTCTCACCCTTTCCAGCTGATTATATTTTTCATAATGTAAAAGGTTCTTGCTGAATTATTCAGGTGTTTCTCCTACTGCTTAAAAAAAAAAAAGGAAAGAGAGAGATACAGAAACACTAAGGCAGCCAGCTATCTAGGAATAAACAGGCTGACAGGCAGTGGTGCCCAGTATTAGTAATTATTATTGGACTGTAAAGCCCAATTAATGGTGTTGTGTAAGTTAAACTCTTCAAAAGGGCCAGCAGAATTTCAAAAAACAGACAGGTGATGACAAATCACAAGATCATCTGCTGAAGGGCATCAAACTCCTATTGCGTGTATCGCTTCCCCCCCAGCAGTCAAGTCAGGGAGGGTGTGTTATCTGTTCTCTCCACCTGTTTGGAACATTTGGGTGAAGCTTTGGGGGATATTTAAAGATACCGGTTTCCATTTGTTCATCTCATTTGTCTTGCCTAGATCTGAACACTGACAGCAACAATCTCACGGCATGGAGAAAATAAGTACATAAACATATACACACATTCTATACATATACCATGCACAATTGTGCATAAGACATTAAATCCAAATAGAAAGCAGAATTCAACTATTGGGAAATAACTGATGGAATTTCTTACCAGAAACACAGATAACAAGAAGCAGCTGGAAAAATGAAGTACTTTCAAGGAATGTAGCTCACGGCTTCCACTCAAAATGAATGTTAACAGAGATGGTCTGGTGACAGGGTTGCAGTCCCTGCCAGGCAGATGTCTGCTCTAAAAACAGTGAAGTTCATTTAGCAGCTCCCTAAGTATTAAATATAAATTGGACTGTAAGTAAACATTGGGTCTTTTCTGATACGTTGCTCCAATTCCAAATTTTCTGTAAGTATAACCAAGCAATGATTATTGAAGGTGGATTCACCTGAATTGATCATTGTTGATAATAGGGCTAACCTGAATATATCTACATATACCTATGGCCATCTACAGGGGTGTTAGCGGTTTAATTGCATGGGCTCACAATGAAGGAGATGAAAGTATATCCAGATGAGTCCCACACACTTACATAGTCTAAGGGGCCACCTTAGCAGCATAAGCAAACAAACAACAAAATTGTTGCCATGAGAGAAAAGAACTTCTACATTCAGGACTCCTTCACAGTTGAAAACCCGTTACTCCTGGGCCTGCCGGTTGCTGCCTTTCCTCAAAGCTATCCGACTTCTTGCTTGCAAGCAGATCACCAGCTGGTGACAGGAAGGAACATCCACAAGGAATAGAACAGGGCATTATTTAAGGGAGGTGGAAAAAGAGGCCTGCATTTCCTTCCAAGGAAGGAAAGCCAACTTTGTAAATCCCAGACCATCCACGCTAACTTGAGAAAGTGGCTCTGGTACATTCTCGTTTAGCACTGGTAGACTCTGCATAAGCAAGACAGCCTGTAGCTCCCCACCAGCTCACTTCTCGAGAAAACCACCTGTGTAACTCGATCTGGAGTGGAAGCGAGACAGAGCCCTCCCTGCTATGGAAGCCGCTTTCCTTACTTGGAACAGTTGAGCACTAGAGAACCTACAGGAGCTTGGAGATGGGATATTAATTTGTTTTCCGCCTTTTCCAGGAGATTTCCAGGCTTACAGACCTGATGAATGAGCACTGTCTGCCCTGCTCCCATATTCCTTCAGGTCTGTGACACATCTTTGGGTTTTGTTTCCCTGGATCAGAAAAGTTTGCTGAGTCTGGGGGAGTCTCAGAACTGTCATCCAAGTCACTAAGGTCTTCTGCAGACCACGTTTCATTAGCCAGCTGGAAAAGAAAAGCCCCTTTTACCAAATCCCCTGGGGCTAAGTCATATTGAAAATAATTTGTTCTTAGCACTTTTAGAGGCAGGGTTTCAAATGATGAATGAAGAAGAATATACTCTGTCTCAGAATTTTCTTTGTTTTTCAAGTCCTTTGAGTGAGTTTGTGATCTCTGAAACTCTGGTACTAAGAGCACTGTCATTTTCCACTGAACTTTTCCTTTTTCCACTGTTTCCTTATACAGAAGGCTGACTGGAGGGCTGGAGCACCTCTCCTATGAGGACAGGCTGAGAGAACTGGGGCTGTTCAGCCTGGAGAAGAGAAGGCTCCGGGGAGACCTTATTGCAGCCTTCCAGGATCTGAAGGGAGCTACAGGAGAGCAGGAGAGGGACTCTTGGTCAGGGAGTGGAGTGACAGGACAAGGGGGAATGGTTTTAAACTGGAAGAGGGGAGATTTAGATTGGATATTAGGAAAAAATTCTTTCCTGTGAGGGTGGTGAGGCACTGGAACAGGCTGCCCCATGGAAGTTGTGGATGCCCCATCCCTGGAAGTGTTCAAGGCCAGGCTGGATGGGGCTTTGAGCAACCTGGTCTGGTGGGAGGTGTCCCTGCCCATGGCAGGGGGGTTGGAACACGATGATCTTTGAGGTCCCTTCCAACTCCAACCATTATGTGATTCTATGACTGTGGCTTGCAAAGGAAGTACAGATTCATCTGCTGTCCTGTAAATTTATACTTAAAGCATTTCCATAACAAAGGTAATTAACTTGGGGTGAAGATATATGTTTTCCTTCCTCCTTTGGACAGTATGTAGTATCCCTGCTGCAATCCCGATGGTTCCTGCCATACAAAGGGCTTTTAAAGCAATGGGAAATAGCCCAGGTATGTCTCCCTTCATGGACTGCTTTTCTCTTCCATTTCAATTTGATGATACATTTTCTTTTTGAGGTGCCTGGCGATTTTCACCTCATTTAAGTTTTGGGGTGCTATTTCTACTCACGATTTTAGTAAATTTCCAATTGCTTTTAGTTATTTCTTGGGAAGAACAGAACCAGGCTCTGAACTGTAATTACAATTTTAACAGCGTCTAGTTTCTAGGCTAATTTTCTTAAATACCACAAAATTGAAATGGAAACATGAAAATAGGTTTTGAACAAGTACTCAAATATTTTCAGTGCCTAAAAAATGCCAGTGCATTCTTAATAGCTTCAAAATTTTTAAAATCTTCAGCAGAAGCCAATACAAGTTTTATGAAACAACAAAGCTGCTTCTGAGCATTTTATCAGTGAAGCTTATAAAAGAAAATCTAACAGACAATGCGTAGGAAAAATGCTCTATTGAGCCTCGCAGTTAAAACCACAAATACTATACTTGGAGCAGAAAATGCCTTTTCCCCAGTAAATTAATACTAATTTCAAGGTCACAATTTAGTAACTAAAACCAGCATTAAATGTATCGGCTGCCATACACTGCATTGTACAAACAAGTTCTAATGTGAACAAAGACTGCTGGCCCAGTCGCACGAAGACAGCCAGACACAGAGCTCCTATTGATTTGCCTTTAATCATTTATTTGAGGGTGCAAGCATGATTTTCTTGCTCAAAGCTAGCTCAGATAGCTCTGTGCAGCACTTCCTTGCAAAATGGGGATAAACTGGTGCATCCAGCCCACCGGCTATTTTGATCCTAGGTATTTTAGGGTTAATAACTCGCCTGCAATGGCCCTGGCTCTGGGATCCCACCTTCCTGCCTGGCGGCCAGAGGAAACCATGCTCCATCTCCTCTATGAAGATGATCTTCACTTCTAGCCTCCTGCCTCCAGAAGGGCCAAAAGGGGAAATCCTGCCTAATCAGCTGTGACCACGATGTAAAGCAATGACCATCTTCCACTTTTAACCAGCAAAATGAGGCTGTCTGCTTTGGGTTGGGTTTACATCTGCCTGAGGGAATGTAGTGTGACTTCAGCTTCCCTGGGTGTGAGGTGGAAATGACCTGGGAGTAACCCAGATGATTCTTTCCCAGCAGGTAAGGAAGGTTTAGAATGGGAAAAATTGGGATTGGACCTTAACGTGTCCCTAACTAGTGACATGAAAACAAAAGACACACACAGGCAATATTGTGGATGGGCTAAAACTTGAACCATTAGAAAAAGGTCTGGTGTCACCTTTAAGCTCTGCCAAACACCACCTCATTAATCCAATTCTGCCCAGGCCGGCATTCACCCCAGCGCTCCCTCCATTTGGGCTACCGACACTGTTCAAATACTGTGTTAGCCCCCAAAAGAAACCCCTCCTACACAGACCAAACACACTCTACATCCCCCACAAAGGAAGGAGACCTTTCCACAGCTCCAGAAATATTCATTTGACAGTTTTTCCTTCCTTGGCTACAGCTCTAGTAATTGATCTGCTCTATTATTTTTACCCATTCTTTCTCTCCTACATTTAAATATGTCCTTCATTTCTGGAGCGCTTTTTTCCCCCAGCCCGTATCTCCACTGTTACATTATTTTTTATCTCTCTCCTCTATTCTTCAAGTGTGAAAAGGGTGCTCTGTTCTCTAATATTCATTTTTCTTTTTTTATTCTCCAAGTACTTTCTTTCCCATCTGTAACAGCCCCTAATACGCACCTCCATTCGATTTTACTTACCCAGCTTGAAACCCTCTCATTCTAATTACCTTTTCAGTTTTCTTCTATTTCTCCCTTGAGATGTCTCAATTAGTGTACTTTTTCTTACTGGCTGTCACCTCTGAGCTACAAGGTGGGTCTAACTCCAACTTAAACCATGCAGAAAATAAATGAGGAGCCGTTCTTGGCGGCCCTGCTGAAGGTGGTGTTACTTTACAAACTAGTGCACCTTTAATAGATGATAAATGGGCAGAAAAGTGGCCTTGTTAATGCAGCAGCCCTTGATTTGGTTGCCACGCTGTGTCCTTTCATTACTCAAAGATACAGGAAAGGCAACCTATGCTAAGTCCTCGGTGATGTACTTCCATACAAAGAGAGTGAGGAGAGGCTAATTAACATAGTTCTGGTCAAAGCCTGAAATTAACTCTTGTCTTTAAAGACCAAAACTAGAAATGCCATTTGTCTTGCCCATAATTATGTTTAGAGGTAATTATGGTAGTAGAATAACAGCAAGCAAAATGAGTCTAGAAGTGGGGTTTTCTGCCCTTTTTGTCTCTAGCAGAACTTGAAATTCTATTTCTGTCAAAAAGAACCGGATAAAAATGCAGGTGACATCCACAGTACATTTCTTTGATTAAAACTGGCACCGTCATATTGAAGTTCACACAGAGCCTTCAGAACCAGAGGAGTAAATGCTCTCTCTACATGCTCCCATACAATAGGAAAAAGAGCACCCTCCCCACCGCAGCCCATAAGGTGCAGCCGAGGGGAGATGTGTGCCCGGCTCATTAAAGTGCCAGGCTTAGACCCAAGCACCACATCCACAGGAACGTGTCCTGCCACATACGCACATCCCAGGTCACTTCAAATGACCCAACACGTCTACACAGCACAGAGAGCAGCCCTTGCTCTGTATTAGCACAGGATTACCTCTGAATTAAAGCATTTGCTTCCTGGGGTAATTAAATTGTCATGCGGGCCTGACCATAATGCATCCAGCTTTCACCTCATTTGTCCCCAGCTGTTATAACTCTCTGTAATTTGCAGAACACATACAGATGTTTGAACTCCCTTATTTAAATTGAAAAAAAAAAAAAGAAAGATATTATTGTTGTTATTATTGCTGCTATTATTAAAATCCCAATGGCATATGCTGCTGTCATTGTTCAGTTGTCCTGAGATCCATCTACTTATAGTGCCTGTTCCACCATCATCACTGAAATTTACGAGCACATCAGCCATTAGCGGGATGGAGGATTTATCTGTGAGGGATGGTAGCGCTAATTTAAAGATTTCCAACTAAAGTTGGCATATATTTGGATGGAAGCTTGATACTGAAGTTAAACTTCTCCCAAGGGTTTATCACTCAAAGAAATTTCAAACACCTGATATACCTAGATCTATCTATCTATCTATACACTCATTTTTCCAGTTATTGCATTTATCTAGGTTGGCAAAAGCATTTAGATTTCTACTGCACTGGGCCTGACGGTGTCCCTGTGATATAAAATGCACATAATTCTAGGCACACTGGAGTTTCTAAGACAGGCGTTATTGGATCAGCTCCTGGCAAATGCCAAGGTTTGTAGCACAAATGTATGCAGAGCATATTCACTTGGTCCAAATGTTTCTGTTTCTGAAATTATTACACTTTACAGTGTGAATTCACTCAAGGGGCTGTAACATCATTTTTGGCATGAGTACAAACTAAGGTATCACCTTGATTTCACTGAGAGGATGATACTGCATAAAACATGTTATACCATCTTTACTTGAAGTACTAGAGCAAAAAAGATCACCTTTGCAGACTTTCCTAATGCTTCTAATGGAACCACCTCTGGCACTTTTATTAGTATCCTTCATGGTGAGCAGGGAGTCAGAGCAAAGGTTCCTCTGAAGGGATCAGCCGTAGGGGTCCCAAAGGCATTCTCTCACTGTGCCACTGGAGTACCAATTTAAGCACTACAGGGTACAGCAGTTCTGCTTCAATAAAAAGCCCCCAACTACAGCATCCTTTTAAAAGTCTCACTCCGCTATCAAAAGTGAATTCCAGAAGACCGGTATATTCCTGGAGCTGTGACTTTCCAGAACTCCAGAAAAATTCCTGAAAGCAGGGCTCCTGTCCTCAAAAGTTGATCTGTTTTTTTCCCCAACTGTATCAGTTATCTAATAAAAGTTACCCCTTCTTCCTGTAGATGTTGCCTCACATACCTCTTCAGACCTTCACAGCTATTTCATTACAACTACCACCTTTACAAGAGGTGAAAATATCTTTACGATGACATCTGCCAGTATCACCTCACCAATACATCCACCAAAGCCCATCTGGAAAAGCTGCCTCCTCTCATAGTATTTCTGCATCCTTCCTGAGATTTTCTTGCAAAATTTTGTAATGATTTGTTTAAACATTAAAAAAACCTTAAGAGCTCTACGTTACTCTGACATCTGTTACATTCAAACTCTCTTCAGGGTCCTGTTAATTGAGTTTCACCCCTGACGAGGTGGAACTGTAGAGCTGCAAACCTTGCAATGTTGCCATTTATGGGACCTTTACCGGTGTTGCAGGGTACATCTCTCCACTCCTATGAGCGAAGACACTTTTCTGCAGCACGGGCAGCCTGGCTTGTACTCCCAGGGGAAGCGCAAAGCACAGAGAGTACAAAACAAAAAACCATATTGGGAGGGCAGTGATCTACAGCCAGCCAACAATAATCCTGAAACTAAGCCGTATTCTGCCTGTCCCTGGCACAGCGCGGAACTGGCAGAACCAAAGATGTGATCTGAAAACAGCGTTCATTGCTAGCTGTCAGCCACGAGGGACACGTGTGACACTTCTGACCTGCAACTGTTCTTCACCGCACCAGGAGCTGGATACTGTGGGACCGCCACTAGGAGATGGTTATGTCAGGAAGCCCATGTGGCCCAATCCACCTCCATGAGATTCACTACTGTTTAGCCACGTTAGCCCCAGGACTGGCAAGCAGAATTCCTTTAGACAATGAGCGTTGTAGCAGGCTATGAGATGGCTTGCATCTAGTTGCTGAAGTACTTTTTCCACATCTTCATTGCTCTCAGGCTTGGTGTGGCTGGATCCACCAACCAGTGTAGATGCATCATGGAGAAACTTGTTCTACAATCTCACCACACTCGAGAGATCAACCTGGTAGAGACCTTACGAGGCCCCAACATCTTTTGCCATGGAACAAAACTTTTACTGCAAATTGTTAGCCTGCACAGGAATGATTTATCTTTTCCTTTTGCTCAGATGATGTGATGTTTGAACAGAGCCCAGCCCTGCAGTCACTGGCAGAGCACTTTCTCCTTGGAGATCAATAAGCCTTTGTCAGTAAGGCCATTCCAGCAGAAGCAGCACCTAGATCCACAGGTCCCAAAACGTACTACACAGATCAGTGCATAAAGCCGTTCCAAGGACCACAAAAGGTCTCTCTGTCTTTCCATCCACATTGTTTGGGCATGACTGACACCATCTCTTCACCCTGGCTTCAAAGGATCATGGTATTCCTCTCCTTAACACCAATGAGATATTTAAAATGGTAAAATATTTCTAACAAAGCCCTCAACCCCTACTGAAGACAAAGATGTGTATCAGAGGGTGAAGGAGAGGGTTGAAGCAGAGCTCCCAGTTCATGCTCAGCATTCAGCAGGACAAAACCCACCTGCTTGGCTTCCAGAGCTTAATTGAAGTGAAAGAACTCCTTTCTTCTATGGAAACCTTCCTAAATCAGCAGGAACTCATTTGTCACAAGTCCTTCTCTATTTCTACTGCTTTTTGAGAACACCTTGGTCTTTGCAGAGCAGCGCAAACCAACACAGACAGCTCTAAAATGTCTTACATGGCAGCTCCAAATGCTTACAGTTTATGTAAAGCCATGGAGCCAGCATGATAAGATCTAATTACCAAGCGAATTAGTGAAAAAACAGCTGCAAGGTTTGCAGAAATGTCTTGAAGTGCAGAGTAAATGGCCACAATTGATAGAGTTATTGCGCAGGCATCCTGAGGGCACAGTCTGCAGCGCTTGAGTCCTAACCAAAATCGCTGTCAACAGTTGTTGTTTTCTCCATTCTGTTAAATGAAAAGAGCATGAAAATGATCCTGCAAACAGCTATTTAATATTCTCATGCACATGAACTGCAATTATCAGCAGCAGCAACAACAAACTCTGCTGTAATGTGTTCATGGTTAATCAATTCAATTGATCACTGTTTATTAAATAAAAACCTGCTCTCTAAACAGTTCTTCTCTAAGTGCCATGTTTTGGGGCTTGGGGAGTTTTTTTCCTAGCTCTCTTATTTTCTTTTTTCTTTCTTAAACATCCTGCTAGGAAAATCCGCAGACCAATTACAGCTTTTAATTTAGATCCAAGCTAAGAGAAACGCTAGCAACAAATAGCGCCTTTACAGAAGCATTAGCTTAAAAGAGGTTTGAGTCAGCCCAGCCACTCCCTGGAAAAGCTACAACAAATCTGATTTGTTCCTATTTTAGAGGTTTTCAAGCCACGTTAGCAACCGCCAGCATATTTATCTGTGTAAGAGACAGTCATGACCAGGTCAGCTCAGGATATCAGGAAGTGGGCCATTGATAATGCAGATTAGGGGGCACGCTTTATTCACATCAGCACTGTAGCATCGATCACCCCTATTCTGCACCGTTAGAGAGCAGATCGGAAATCAATGAATTCCAGGCTGGAGAGATGCTGTAGATAACAGCAATCCTCTATAGCCAGTTATCTCCCTACAAGGAGTAATGATCTTGCACAGAATTGAATGTTTTAAATGTACGAAGAATATACACTACAAGTTCAATGGAAGATTGATACCAAGCCAGATAAGAGTCTGGGCATATCCCCAGCCCTGAGCTACCTCCAGCACTTGAATGCTGCACTAAGAACTTCCACCTTTGGTGCCGGAGTCCTCCTTGCCCTTCGGCTGCTCCAAACGCTGCAGAAGGGAGGAGAAGGGGAGTGTTGACACACAAAAATAACCTCGTGGGATTTAATTAAGACTACTGAACCTGTGTCACTTGCAATTTATGGCAGATTTGAACCCGTGCCTCAAGAGGGAGAAAATGAAGGCATTTCCAGTGCATTAGACGACTTCAATAGCAAAGTCAAATCTGACGTCCTGTGACCCTCGAGTGAACGAAGACTAAGGAGTCCCTGTTATCCCAATTATTTCTGACTAGATTTGTGAGATGTTTGCACTGCCATGGAATCCAGCCACAACCAGGTACCTGCCCTAATGGGGGAAGTGCAAAGCCTCCTCATGCCACGAAGTCTTTGTGAGAGCATTAGAAACCTCCAGCAGAATTGAGTCATTAATGGCAAGTTCCATGGAGAAAAAGGGATGTGGGGCATATTCCCTCCCCTGTCAGCACACACTTGGCTTCTACAGAAGCTAAGAGAGGGCTTACAAATAAAGCTGTGCAAATAACCAGCTTTGCCTTTTACAGCCAAAGTGAAGAAATAATCTTAGAAAAAATGCTTAAGATCAACTAAAATGTTTTCTTCAGTCTCATATCAGGTGTTTCACCTTTGATCTTTCGGAAGACTGGGGGAAGGGTGAGAACATGCTTTATTTATTGGTCAAAATAAGGCATATTCCATTGAAAATGGTAAAAAAATAAAACAACTATTTTTCATACTTTTTGTTTTTCAGCCAGGATTAATTGCTAACTATGCGGGCCAACTTCCAAGTAGGTTCAGATGGCCCAAAATTATCTGTCTCTTCAGAGGTAGGAGAAGAAATCATTGAAATCTTTCACTCGGAATAACTTCTACAGAGCTATTTCAGGGAACCGAAAAGCAGAGATACCTTCTTTTTTGTATGCCAGAGTAAACGAGTTCAATAAAATAATATTAAAAGGAAAACTTTTCACCATGATGAGACAGATGTCTTGGATGACTGACCAGCTCTGAAACCAATAACAACGCCAGCAAGGCTGAAAGCTGCAGCAATAGCAGCAGCCTCTCTAGCCTGACCTGTTTGAGAGAAAAGGGATTATTAGGGAATAAAATTAAATCCTTTCGATATAGGTTCCACAGCCAGTGAGTTTAACACGCAGATGTCTACTGACTGTGTTAAATCCATCTTTACCCCTAGGCTTGCAAGGCAGCATCAGCTAAATGAATTCCTGACCACGCTGATAAGACAGCAGACAGCTGTGGGGAGGAGAGAAGGAGACAGGTAGGTCCATCTCAGAAAGGCGCCGTGGGGAAAAATGTCCCTGGTCCCTGCCTAAAGCACCAGCCTTGTTCAGGGTGCCCTTAGGTGCCCTTAAACCCACCCCCCCTTAGGTGGGGTTTGCACCTCTGTAGGAAATTAGCACTCTGAGGCTGGGACAGGAGCAACGCTGCAACAAAGCGGTTCATACGTAGGTACACATTTTCCTTGTAGTTTAGTAATTTATACGGATTAGCAGCCACTGACCTTCCCAAGGCCCCCAGACGCCGGACTCCATCAGAT
>VZRU01013721.1:216853-236405 GCA_013398155.1 Pedionomus torquatus | reverse complement strand
CCCGAACACGGCCCTGAGTTTGAACTAAATCCAAGATCGGTGTCAGACAGATTGTAAGTCTGATCCAATTTCACTGACGCCTCATTGTGAGTGCCTTTACAACTGGGAACGGGGTAGAAAGAGAATAGATATAGAAGAAACAGCAGTCAGTGTAAGGCAAGAGAACCTTTATTTCAGGAGAGGTAACTATGGGAAAAGTGGAGGAATAAATTCATCAACGTCTGTGGTCTGGCAGGAGAAGTAGATATTGATTCAGGTAAAAGTAGGGCAACTGGGCTGCTAAAAACAATCACAACTACAAGACAGAGGAACACCCTCTATCTAGGTAGACTGAACGTTCAGGTTCCAAAACTTAGCTCAAGGTCATCTAAGTACAGAGTACAACCATAGTAACAGCTATGTTAGTTTGGGCAGCTTTGAATGACAGATGAATCCCAGAAACTTCAGCTTCAGACCCTACCTATGGCATAACCTCTCTGTGGCAAGGCTTTCCTCCAGCTCACCTCCAGGCCATTAACGAGCTTGCAAATGTAAAGCTGAGCCCGAGACACAGGGAAAACTCCCTACCCCATGCTCTCCATGCAGCCCTCCAGCATCTCCTTACACCTCTTTTCCTTCTTAGTTCCTGTTTGGCTCATTTGCTGCCCGGTTTTGCTCTGTGCCCACCCTGCGCCAGGCAGGACACCATGGTCCATATGGTGCAGGGGAGTGCTGGGGGCACAGAGAAGCCGTGTGTGGAGGGGGTGTTGTAGTTGATGACTGTCAACTTGCATCAGTACAGCCCCCGAGTTACCTGCTACTGCAAAGCACCCTCAGAGAGCAGCTGAGCACCCGCTGCACCTTCCTCACCAGCTGCCAGCCACGGCACAGTTCCTATTTCCTATTGCAACATACAGCCAGATCTGGAACCCAGCTTGCTAAATTACAGAGTTGATCCAAGCTATCCCATGGCTTGGACTAAACCAACACATGCACATCCCTTTTGTTATTCTTCCTAAGCTCAACCCTGTGCCTCGCTGCATACATTAAACTGGGGGGTGAAGAGAAGGATTAACACAGTGTCTGTATGGGATTTTTTTTCACTCTCTCTGTTTGTGCTGAGCCAAGGGGGAAGACAGATGCTTAACCCCCAGCAGGTGCACACCACTTAAGTTCGCTTTGCAACCTCCTCTTCCTTGCCAATGTTCCTGTGAAGATCCTCCAGGCAATCTGCACGGAGGAAGCTCTGGCTCACCTGCAGTCACTTGCATCTGGGAGATCAGCTGCTCGGTGGCACCTCATCGCTGTGAAGGGCTGGAGCTGCTTCATCTCAGCTCTGGCTGAGTTCTGAGGTCAGAAGTTGTGAGTGTCTGCTGCAAGGGGAAGCAAAATGCTGCTCTGCAAGTAGCAGGGTCTCACAGCCTCTGCTCAGATGAGAACGCAGCTGGAGGTGTAAGTCAGGAGCCCCTGCCTATTACCAGAGACAGGATTCTCCTTGCATGAAAGGCAGATACTCCTCCTTCCCATCTCCTGCATAGCTAGGAACCATATTCCCCTCTTGAAGTAATGCTTATACCTACAGTCTTTCACTGCCTTCTAATTATGTTCATAGCTAGACTCACACAGCCCAGCTTCCTGCTTCGTGCTGTGCTACCTCTGCTGAGCCCCGCTGAACGCTAGCCACACCGTGCAGAGTTGAGGAAAAACCATGGAAAGCATCTGACACATCATGGGTACTACTTGCAAGCGAAGAAACCAAGTGGGGACCAAAATCAAGCTTGCGGGATTTCAGCACACAGACAAGAAAGAATCTGAATCAACTTCTGGACTCTAGAAAGGGGGGCTTTGCTGCCAGAACGCTTTTTAGAGCCTTTTATGGGGAGTTAATTCAGAAACAAGAGGTTTCTGAATTAAAATCAAAATCACAGTGCCCCGTGATTTTGTTTTCAAGAGGAGAACTGTGCTTCAAAGCATTTCTTTATATTTCTGAGCCAAGGCACACCTGCCTTTTATCGATCTACTGTGCAACTGGAAGAGAGCCAACATACTCCCGCAGAGCAAGCCCCCACCAGAGCAGCACGATGCTCCATCAAACACTGGCCACCTATCCATTGTCATGTATCCTGTATTTGTCACTAGCCAGATCAATCCCATGCTGTTCAGCACATTTTAGGAACCCAGGCTAATAAATCATTTAAGCGCCTCTCACTTCACAGATGGTAAGTGCAGTTCAATGAAGGTAATTATAAAAAAAATTACTTCTGGAGCAAAAAAATCAAAACATGGGAATATCTGTCTAATAGAAAAGGCCTGCAAAGAGATTTGGGAGTTCTAATAATTCTGAGGAGCAGGTTAAAGGTCTGAGAACCTGACAGTAGGTTTTCCCTCTGATTGACTGAATCGATCCTGTCCTCATGTAACAGCTCTGGGCCCCTGTATCTATGAGATTTCAGGTCCTGAAAACAGTGCCAAGAAAAAAAAAAAACTATCTGAGCCTCCTGTTACTGTAATGGGGTGGGTTTTTTCTTTTGGCAAACACAATATCCATCACTAACATAAGGTGATGGAAAGGTGAAGGTCCTGCAGGGAGCAGGGAAAATACCCAAACTTTGATAACAGTGGCAGATTCAAAGTGAGCTCCCAAATTTTCACTTGACTGTTGTTCTTAGATTTCGACATGACGTGCTGTGACTGTGTCATTTCAACCTTTCACTTATAAACATCTTTCTAACATGCAAAATAAAGCTTCTTAGTTCTTAGATGATGCATATAAAGGGAAGAGGTTCTTCTCAGCCAACAGAGAGAGCTGGGACTCTAGCCTGGCAAAGAGAAGGTTGAGGGGAGACAATAATGCTTACAAGTAACTAAAGGGTGGGCTGAGGGAGGATGGAACCAGACTCTTTTCAGTGGCTCCCAGCGACANGGGGGGCTTTGCTGCCAGAAAGCTTTTTAGAGCCTTTTATGGGGAGTTAATTCAGAAACAAGAGGTTTCTGAATTAAAATCAAAATCACAGTGCCCCGTGATTTTGTTTTCAAGAGGAGAACTGTGCTTCAAAGCATTTCTTTGTATTTCTGAGCCAAGGCACACCTGCCTTTTATCGATCTACTGTGCAACTGGAAGAGAGCCAACATACTCCCGCAGAGCAAGCCCCCACCAGAGCAGCACGATGCTCCATCAAACACTGGCCACCTATCCATTGTCATGTATCCTGTATTTGTCACTAGCCAGATCAATCCCATGCTGTTCAGCACAGTTTAGGAACCCAGGCTAATAAATCATTTAAGCGCCTCTCACTTCACAGATGGTAAGTGCAGTTCAATGAAGGTAATTATAAAAAAAATTACTTCTGGAGCAAAAAAATCAAAACATGGGAATATCTGTCTAATAGAAAAGGCCTGCAAAGAGATTTGGGAGTTCTAATAATTCTGAGGAGCAGGTTAAAGGTCTGAGAACCTGACAGTAGGTTTTCCCTCTGATTGACTGAATCGATCCTGTCCTCATGTAACAGCTCTGGGCCCCTGTATCTATGAGATTTCAGGTCCTGAAAACAGTGCCAAGAAAAAAAAAAAACTATCTGAGCCTCCTGTTACTGTAATGGGGTGGGTTTTTTCTTTTGGCAAACACAATATCCATCACTAACATAAGGTGATGGAAAGGTGAAGGTCCTGCAGGGAGCAGGGAAAATACCCAAACTTTGATAACAGTGGCAGATTCAAAGTGAGCTCCCAAATTTTCACTTGACTGTTGTTCTTAGATTTCGACATGACGTGCTGTGACTGTGTCATTTCAACCTTTCACTTATAAACATCTTTCTAACATGCAAAATAAAGCTTCTTAGTTCTTAGATGATGCATATAAAGGGAAGAGGTTCTTCTCAGCCAACAGAGAGAGCTGGGACTCTAGCCTGGCGAAGAGAAGGTTGAGGGGAGACGATAATGCTTACAAGTATCTAAAGGGTGGGCTGAGGGAGGATGGAACCAGACTCTTTTCAGTGGCTCCCAGCGACAGGACGAGGGGCAACTGGCACAAGCTGGAACGTGGGAAGTTCCGTTCAAATATGAGAAAAAAACTTCTTTGGGGTGAGAGTGGCAGAGCCCTGGAACGGGCTGCCCAGGGAGGGTGTGGAGCCTCTGGAAATCTTCAAGACCTGCCTGGATGCCGTCCTCACTAACGTGCTCTGGTCAACCCTGCTTCAGTAGGGGAGTTGGACTGGATGATCTCTAGAGGTCCCTTCCAACTCTGACAATTCCATGATAATCCATGAATCCCTGAAGATATATTTACAACTGGTCAAACCCCTCTCTCCAGCTAAGAAGCCACAGCAAGTTACGTCATCTTTGTCCAGTCACTGAGGCCACAGCTACTACCACCTCTGTGATGTATAACCAAGGGAGAGAACCAAAACAGATGGGAGAAAGCAGACTTTCTGAAGCATCTTTCACTCCAGAAGAGGTTGAGAGACCTGTGACTGTTCAGGCCCCCATCCTGGCCCTTCCTTTCTGTTCTGGTTTATGTTTCTTGACTTCTGACTGTCTCTCCATGTCTCCTAGTTCCAGCTTCAGATCTAAGCACAGAAAACAGCTGCCTCTCCTTTTCCAGTCTTCTTTACGTAGCAGAGCTAGTTCAGCCAAACTTGGGGTTGCTACAGAATCAATGCTCCCAGTACTACTGAGATACAGAACGAAATCCTAAACTGTTAGATTTATTTTTATGTAGCATCACAAAAACTAATTCAGCAACTGGCACAATCCCTCTAGAGTTTAAGGCAAATCCAGAAGAAAGATCTGAAGCAATCCAATTACCATTTTCTTGCTTTCTCTTTTCAGTCTGGTAATAGATAAATTTGTGTCCATAAAGCAATTTACAAAGTCTTGTTACTCCACCTACCTTTGCATTCAGCTACCCACTCAATTTTAACAAAGCCACCAATTAAACAACAAAAAAAAAAAAGTCATAGAAGGCCTTCACATAAAGCCTTTAAAGTTTAGGGTATGTACTTGATCCTCTTACTATCTAGTAAGTTGTGATCTTCATCTTGATGTAAAGACATTCTGTTGACTATCCCAAGGGTAAAGCTTTGTTTACCAAGCACTAGGTAAACCTGTGGCTGTGTCTCCTCCTTGCAGCTTTCAGAACAAATAATGCTTTTCTGATTGCAATTACAATTTGAGGAGCATGACATTTAGTTATGCATTCTAAGTGACCTTAAATTGTTATGTAAAATAAGATCTACAGGCCAAATGTGAAATACGGTTCCAGGAACTGTTAGGCGATTAGAGATAGAAACAAAGAAATTTGTGGAGTGAATACCTTCCCTGGACCCTAGAATTTCAGGTGGATCTCAACAGTAGCCAATCGCAAAACCCTTTTTATTATGAAGAGTCCTAACAGCAGCATAAAACATGCAATGTACAAAAGAGAAGAGTTAAGATGAGGACAGTTTTGATGAAATTCATCGCTGTGCTGAAGGCAGAAGAACAAGCTGTATCCCCAAGACCTTGGAACTGCTATGTTATTTTTTTTTTTGACGCAGTCTTAGAGACTCAAGAGATTTTACCTGACATTCATCCCTGGTATTTGAGTATGCATCCAAACTGAATCAGTACAGTTTTGAGAGCTATCTGAGTTAGCATAAGTTTTGTGATTTTGTAAGTGCCTGAAGCTTTCCTGTTTAGTTTCGCTAAAGTCATCAACTAAACCAATGTATAAACTAGGTAGCCCTGAACTCTTACTCCCTCTCCTACTTTGACAACAACTTCCATTTAATTAGCACCTTATCATGCTGAGACATCTGAAGGTACTTTATGAAAGATGTACCGTCATATAATCTGCAGTGTCAAGGTAACAAATGAAATCCAGAAAGAAAACACAAGAAAAGCTTCAATTTAGATTTATAGAGCAAGAGTAGCAAAGGACAAAACGGGCTGGATCCTCAGCAAGCATGTCAGTGACTGAGTTGTGTTCTCCATCTGCGGATGCTCTAGTCCACTAACTTCAGGAAAAGTTTCTCCTCTCACCTTAGTAATGTTTCCTATTCATATTTCCACACATTGGAAATTCTTTTAAAGTACCTAAGAAGGAAAATCTGGAAACAAAGTTTTGATATTGCTGACAGGTTAACTCTCTACTCACCTTTAAACTCACCTCCAGAAGACGATACGTAGAAGCAAAAATTATAGTAAAAATAATTTAGCATTGCTCGCATTGCCTCTATTTAATGTCTAGCCTGTGGGTCAAGAAGCAACATATGTCACATCTCACAGTAAGGTGCATGCAGATACCATGCAGCATAATGGTAAGAGAGGCTGATACTGGAAATGACACCCATCAAATGAGAAATTAAACACCTGTCCAATCTGGAGCTCCCCATATCGTCCAGATGGGTACTAAAGATTGTCTGCTACTCTTCACAAAGAGTGGGAGACAACGCTGGTGTCTCGCCCAATATTCCCTACTCAAAACAAAAGGGCTATCCATCCTGGACTGTGAATAGCCATAACACAGAAGCTGATTTCTTCTAAACCATTATTAAGAATATTAATCTGGATCATTAATAAAATGGATGTCTACCATATTAAATTCACGTCAAAAGTAAATGGTAACCCTAAGAAAATCTTTTTTTCTAAGGGAAAAATGCAATTTTAATGACATCAAAGCACAGATTGGTAGGAAGATCATGTGCCCTAGTTTGATGAAAAACAAAGAGAAAAAAATCAAGAGCGCGGGCATTTTCTCGATGTACAACAATGAACCAAATAAATTACATATTTGAAAAGGAAAACAAACAAACAAAACCAACCAAAAGGAGGACAGAGATTAGAAAATTCGAACCACGGTCTAATCTCACCATTTTTGAACAGTCAGTCAGCAGACACTTACTGGAAAAGATTCCAAGGCAACAGGGAAAAAATGGTTAAAAAGCAATGAATAAGAATCTCTCTGCTTTAAATACATAAAATATGTATAAAATGAAAGTATCATAAAACAAAAATATGCAAAACGGCCAGAACAAGTTACATTTTCAACAGAGCTTCCCTGATGTTATTGGAAGAACTGTGTTTTTAAATCCAGATTTCCTCTCTCTTCAAAGCTCCTGATAATATGCGAAAGCTCATGGTTTGTAGCTATAGGAAAAAAAAAAAAACAAGATCCTTGAATACAATTTCACCTTATTCCCTCTTCTTCCTCTTGGCTTCTGTGATGCTACTAAACCTAGATGTATTTTAGTTCAGAAAGATCTACTGGCCTGTCAACTTTCAAAATATCCATCAAGCCATTTTTGTAACACATTGGAGCGAGGAAAGGGGAAACCAAATTTGAAGGACTTGTCAAAGCTCACTGTAATTTATGAAGTGGATGGAAAGTGCCTTTGACAGTACGAAACTACTTGACATGAAACTACTTTGCGGTGAAATAAATACTATAAACTAAGCTGAGATGCCAAACTTCTTGCCAGCGTCCTACCACGGGGCTTTGCAATCCATTGCCCTCTTTTGTACCTAATTTAATGCCACCTCTGAAAGAGGGTTGTGAGAATCCTAACTGTGAAGAGCTTGTCAACATTAATCACTAGAACAGTCTAAAGGAAAGGTAAGACCCGTCTTTGTTTTCACCCTCTACTAAAGATACGCCGTGTCCTACCTTATTTAAGTATTGCTCAGGCTGCAGTAGCACATAGAAGTGCCACCAACAGAGATCCTGTTAACATTTGGCACCGCACAAATGTATAAAAAGATATGGGACTTGTAAAGCCTTGAGAAATTATGCTGTAATCACACAAGATGACACAGGAAGTGTTTCTGTCCTCCACTTTGAAGGTCAAGAACCTCAAAGTACTCAAAATATCTGGCAAAGGTGGGAGTTGAGCTCAAGTCTCCCAAGTACCTTAATTATAATTTGAACTAAATCGGACTACGATGGCACACAGCAACGAATATTAGCAGGGTAAATAAACTCTAAAGAAATAGATAAAGTAAAAGTAGAACTGGCTAAAAATTTTCCATGTCATCTGGAAGTAGAAGAGCTCTGTGGAGATTTTGGGTTTAATACAAGATAGCGTTACTAGATGTGTCCTTTCTCTGGGGAAAAAAAAATAAATAAGGATGGTGTGGATAACATCACAAATAGTCTCCATCTCTGATAAGCAGCCAGTCACAACATTACATCTGGCAAAGTCTCGGCAGAGTACACATTACTTTATTACTGTTGTTATTTCTACACAAACAGGATCGCACCAGTATTGTCATGGAGCAGCCTAATCTTCCCCAGGCTTTTTTGGGTCAGAAATGAACATATGGTACGGATGTCCCAGCAAGAATCGCTGGGCAAATCAGTGAAGCGATGCCGTGGAAACACGAGGCTATGATGCAAGGGGAGGGTACTTGAAAAGACAGTATATAAATATATATATATATATAAGACAGCAAATACACGCCAACGACTATGTCTGGTGAGATAATTGAGAGTGGTGGGCTCTGAAGAAGCAGAGACTCTCATGAGCAGGCACAGACTGAAAAGGACAGTTGAACACAGTGTTTTGGGGCTTTACACCTCGCCAGGTTTCTAATAATAGGCAATCATTTCAGCACAATGTTTAGAGCACTTAGAACCAATGAGACACCCGATGCATTTTCCCCTCTTATGCTGAGATTGAAGAACATTTGAGGAAACTGAAACAACTCCATGCCTGGTGAAGTGGAAAAGGGGGTACAAGTGGCTGCTATAGCTTAATGCAAGTATTATCCAGCTAGTGGTGAAAAGAATTCAAAAGAGTCAAGATCAGGTGGTCGCAGAGCAGCCTAAATCGCCAATTTGCAGATTGTTGGCAAACAACTGAGAATGGAGAAGAAGTCAGCTGTGAGAAAGGAGTCAGAGATTCCTTTTGTAAGCTCAGTGGCATGGGGCTGATTAGAATTGCAGGCGGTGGTTTTGGTCATTGTTTGTTCGTGTTTTGTCTGTAAATCTGAAAACTATAGTAACATTTCATACTCCCAAAGAAGATTCAGAAGTAGAGAAAAGATAGTCTGAGCGGCCCATTTACAATGACCTCTGTTTCTGAATCCCTTTATTCCTTATCTCTCTCATTTCATCAGTGAAGGTTATTTATGGAAACAACCCCGTGTTTTATTGGTCCTTAATGCCAGGGTTGCTTCTTAAAATTATTCAAGAGATGCCAGGATGCAACTCTTCTTATTCAGCCAAGTAACACTGAGACTAACTTTCAGTGCCCATAGTAAAGCTGGATAAAAAAAAAATAAAAAATATGTATTTGCCATGAAATCTTTGTGGGTTTCAAATAATTTTTAGATCATGAACATCACCCTAGGGTACATCTTTATTTTCAAGCTTCAGCTATTTATTTATCTTTTTAATTGTTCCAAAATTCAATTTTTAAACTGAGTCTGATTGGGTTTGGATGATTTTTTGTATTTGTCAGCCCAGGGTCAGCATTTGGCTGAGTGCCTTATTAGCTTAAGGGTTTAACAAGTAGCATAGGAGCTGGGAGGGGGGGCATTAGTAGGAGACAAGCCAGAGTCTTTTAATATTTAGGATGTTGTTTGGGGTCCAGTTGTGTTTTGGTTGCTATGGTATGAAGTCTCCCATAGGAATAAAAAATACCCCAGGGCACTGAGTCCCCATTCTGGGGATGGTCTGGCAGCAAAAAAATAACATTGTGCCAGTTGTAGGCTATCAGATTTTTATAATGTTTTACATGCAAAGTGATGGAACCAAGATAAATGGTTGCAGATGGTTGAAACTAGACCTCAGAAAACAAATTTAATTTACCCAGTGCACTACATATCTACACTGCAGATGTTTGCTTGGTTTGCAGGTCCTGCTGAAACAGTTTTCCTGGTTTTCTGCTATTCCAGTGCAGAAAGGTTTGTCTGTAAATGCTGGCTTGGAGATGCAACCTCCTAAGGTCATTAGTATATCCCACTTAAAAAACATCATCAGCCCAAGCTCATTTTCAAGGACTTGGGATCATGATGCAACTGGAGCTTTTGGTTTTGTCTTCCTTTGGGTTTCCTCCATTTCTTAAAAGACTGACGAAGAATAACCTAATGAGCAAGAAGAGCTGCACATCCTCACATCACCAACATAGTTTTCTCTTGAGAAGCCAAATGCTAAAATACAGATATTGGAGGGCACTATAACACGTCCTTAGAATTAAAACTCACTACTGGAAGATCCAGATTCTAATCCCACATTTCCCTGATGAGGACAATTCATGTGAAAAAGCATCTATTAGAATTGGAAAAGATATGGAAAAGTATGGAAAACTGTATGAGGAGGCTCATACAGATTCTGTAGGACTTCAACTGGGCAAGGAGATGGCATAGAAAATATTTTAGGGGTTTATAAAATCATAAGTGGTCTGGAAAGACTGGATGGGAACGGACTGTTCACAATCTCTTCCAATATAAGAACTGAGAGGCCATTAGATACAGCCCATGAAACCTATGTTCAAACAAGCAAAAGGAGGTTCTTTGTGTAACAGAAAGCAGATGTGTGGAACTCCGCCAAAGGCAAATGCAAAGAACTTACGTGACTTCAAAGGGAGGCTGGGCCAGGGCTGGGAAGAAAGATCCAAGTTCAGAGATTCTGAATTTATCCACCTATTTCTGTGACTATTTAGATCTATGACCCACCAGTGCATTTTTTCCTAGTACGTAGCATATCATCCTACTCCAAATGGCTTTTCTGGTTTTCAGTGTTAGCTCTGACTGCCTGAAATGCCAAAGCCTGTGGTTATGAAAGAGGGGGATCAGATAAAGGTCCCTCTTCTTCTCACCGCTGACTGTAATAATAGCAGCCCCAATGCTTGTAATGCACGAAGAAGTCAAATACTGATATAATAATTAAGGACTTCAAAATGGTTTTCAGTAACTTTCAGTAGCTTACTAGTGTTCAAGCATGAGAAGGCAGCTTGAGCAAAACTAAAACTACCTGAGAGATGACTTAATTCTTCTCTGCAACGAAGAGCTCATGGATGGACAGCTAGAAACAAGTCCTACAGAAATGCCACAAGACAGAAGTTCCCAGGAGTAGCATGTTTATGTAGCAAGATACACGTATTAGGGAGAAAGAATTCTAAAGTCTCATAAATTATTGCCTGTTTTTAATAAAAGCCCTTGTTTACTAGCTAGGAGATAGTTTAGTTATTATAACAAATTGGTAGATTTCTCTGCTAAATTTAAGATTTATCCCTGTAGGTCCAGACGGCAGAAATTACAGGTCTTGTAATTCTGCTCATACACACACTCAAAGCAGACGTTCCCAGGGTATTTTCCTGTACAGGAGTTCATGATCAAAATGGTACATAACCTAGTACTGTTCATCACCGAGAGGCTCAAGTCAGGTTATTCAAGGCTTTCTATGATAAGATTAATAACAGGGAGCATACTGAGCCTGGAGCAAAACAGCGTCTAGGTCACGGCAGGATAACTATCCAGTCTATCACAAAAGCTTCATGAACTTTGCAAAAGCTGAACTAGATGCAGAGAGGTACTGAATAACTCAAAGTTGTCAACAGTTCCTCAACACAGCATATATTTTCAAATATTTAGGCACTCAGAAGGCCTTTTTCACTATGGAGCTCAGGGAAAATGGCTTATCATTCACTTACTTCTAGTAGCTGGAATAGGAACAGTGTCCACTGATTACCAAACGTACCTGCTGCGCAGAATTTCTCAGTAACGTAGGGACAGCCAGATATTTAGTGTAGATCATACAGGAGATAAAAAAATGTTCTTTCACTAAAAAAATCACAACTAGGTTTTGGACCAGCACACCACATCTCCCTTCCTTCATGATCTGGGTATGAAGCCTGCTGACCTGCCTCCTGGGGCAAGTCATGCCTCAAATTCCAGAACAAAATGTAGTACTTCTAACACAAATTATGCTACATTATACAGAAAATGTATTAAGAAAGGAGGCAGGACCAAGAACCAAAGGCAGAACAGAAGAGATGTTCCTACAGGCATCTTTTTTTCCACAGATCAGCAGTCTCATTAAATGGTCTCAATACTCATCCACAGCATTTGCTCCTGTAACCTTCTATGACAGCAAGTTCCTGCACTGCCTGAGAAAGCATTTCTTTTTTTCTGCCCCATACTCATTGCCATTGATTTCATTGATTGGCCCCCTTTAAATCAGCCAGTGCAAAAATATAAAGGGCATCTGATAGGGTTCCAGAGTGACATGACATAATACAGCCTAATGTGACAAACTGCTGAAGTCTGAAGGAGAAGATATTCCCAATTCCAGACAGATAGCAAGGGTGAACAGAGTCAATCTCAGGTCCTCCATTCACATCTCTGTGATACAGCACCACCCCATCAACCCACCTCCCACTTCTGCCCCTCTGTATCAGTAACTTCCAGGTGTGAGATGAATGAGGGAATCCATCACCTTAATTTTTACCTTGGATGAGAAGGTCTTTGATGGTACACACTCCTGCTGAAAACCTGCGGGGAGGAAGTTACCATTCTGCAAAGTTTACCCCCAGCTCTCGTCTGTGGCATTCACAGAGCCTGCATCAAGGAGCTGGTGAATATTATTGACAGGACAAGGGGTAACAGTTTTAAATTGGAAGAGGGGAGATTTAGATTAGACACCAGAAGGAAATTCTTTGCTGTGAGGGTGGTGAGGCACTGGAACAGGTTGCCCAGAGAAGCTGTGGCTGCCCCATCCCTGGAGGGGTTCAAGGCCAGGCTGGATGGGGCTTGGAGCAACCTGGTGTGGTGGGAGGTGTCCCTGCCCAGGGCAGGGGGGTTGGAACTTGATGGTCTTCAAGGTCCCTTCCAACTCTAAATATTCTACCATTCTATGATTCAATGATTAAGGAAACAGTTACATTGCTATCAGAGTGGTGGTATAGGGACAGCTGCTTTTTAAGCACAAGTACATGGTGCTCTACAGATTTTCCCGACTCCTCCAGCACACGAAGCATGTGCTGCCCTCTCCAGTTGCAATTGCTGACAAGAGCTGATGTTCTCACAGGTTGCTTTCTTCCTGGAACAAGGTCAAGATTTGAAGGGCCACCAGGAAAGAAGAAGGATCATGTTTTTCACGTGTAACTCTTAATGCTTTCCTTAAATATATCATATATTACAACTCATCAGAGCTTGGGACTGCATGAGCAAGGGTGGCTTCCCTGTTTGACGTGATGCGCTGAGCAGCGCAGACAGCAAGAAGCACACTGCTGTGCTGGGCTGCTCTGAGTGCTTAACAACTCCAGACACAGCCTGATGCTCTCTCTTCGCTGAAACCCCTAATTCTCTTCACGGGATCCCCTTCATAATTAGAGGGAATGTTTCAGTCTCTTCAGACAGACGTGGAGGGGACAGCTACAACTGAGAGCAAGGGGGACGTGCACACCGCTCAAATTTAGCATGACTGTAGGGGTCTCACTGGGGAGATGGCATTCATCATATAAACCGTGGAAAGTGTCTCCAAAGAGTGACTCAAACCCTAATATTTAGAGGGAGTTCAGCTTTCTCCAGTGACTATGTAGGAAACGAAGAGGAAACGGCCTTCTAACCTCACCCTTTGCAGAGTAAATAGTCTCAACATTTCACAATACTATAGTAGCCCATTTCTGGGTTTTTCTAAGTGTGATTTCCTGCACAGAAAAGAAACAGGAAGGTGTAGAACTGTTTGCATAACACGGGTTTACAGATTGCAGTGGATTATCATCAGTTACATGCACTCACACAGCACTGAGTGACAAAGTGAGGACAGAGGAAACCAGGTTTCATCACCTTGCCAAAAGTTTGCATGAAAATTCTCAGTGTCAGGGAAAAGCGCATTCTTACAACTTATGTTCCAGGAACACTTAAGGCTGGAGACATGAAAGAAATAAATAGAAAGCAAGTTCAAGAATGCCCCAAGTTAGCTAGCTGCTTTTACGTCATCTGTATAGGTTGTCAAGGTCCCGAGAATACCCTCATATGAAAACTTTAGAAGAAAGAAAAGACGCAGCTATACAGCCCACTGATGCAGAAGATAAAGTACTGCAGTACTTCTGAAAGCAAAGGATCCACATAGGAGGATGAAATCTATTATGTGAAATCCTTTCCATGCCCAGGTAAGCGGGAGGGTTGAGGAACCTTTCCATTTCACACGCCTTATGCTTCCTGCATTACCCAATACAGAGCCAGCACTAATAATTTCAGGCTCCAAGTCCTGAAATTAAACCAGACGAAACTCAGCAATTTTAGCACTCCAGCAACTGAAGGGAACCCGATCACTTGCCTACTCACTTGTAACACACATCACAAAATCCTCACTTGTTCTTCATCCTCATTGTTTTACATTCACATGAAAAACTTCCCCACCACGCAAGCGTTCAATCAGCTACTCCAAACGTGTGTAAAGAGGAAATGAACCCAAGGTGTTACATTTGCCCTGCAGGTGCCCAGCTGAGCTGGAATCTGTTCCTGTCCATCTGCCCAGGTCGTTTTGCTGTATGTGACACATAAGACTGCAAGATTAAAGACTGTCTACATTTTTTTTTTTACTTTTTTTTTTTTTAATGGTAGAGAAAGCTGGTTGAGATCACCTGGAGGGAAAGGCATCAGACCTTTAGGAACCTATGCAGACAAGCACAGTAAACTCTACAAGAACTGGGAAGCGAATTAGTTTTGCATCTGGAAACTCACAGTGGGATTCATTACATCCCAACAGCATTCCCCTTTTCTCTCCCTAGGACTCACTAAAGACGCTCCAATTCACTCATGTTCTAAGGTTCTTTCTGGTGGGGTAGGTTCCTCACAACACCCATGATGTTTCTGTCTCCATTCAGAAGTCTGTTTGTGTGATGGCTGTTCTCTGCATTTAGTAAAAACTCCTGCCTTGGGGTAAGTCAGGTGCCTCACTGTCTTTCATGAAGGCACACCAGTGCATGAAGCTGGGCCTTTTTGTGGTATCCAGGTCTTCTTGAGCCTTGCTTTTATTACCCTCTTTGAGGCTCAAACTACTCCACCGGCTGCATCAGGGATGCTCCACGTGCAAAGCCAATTGAAATATCAGAGCCTGTGTCAAATCTAGAAATCTTTGCTGGGCAAGACCAGCCTCCCAAACAAACCCCAATTCAGATATATTGCTAAAATCTCATTGATAATACAGACTTCCCTTCCAAAATTAACTGACCAAAAAGTTTGTCTATGTTATTTCTCCCTTTCCCATGCTATCCATAACCTCTGGATCCACACACTGAAAGTCATAGTCCCAAATATCTAACCAGCTCCAAAATACCAGTTTGAATCACTGAAAAAACACACCTTAAACTTCAACGGAGGTCCTACTAAAGAAAATCTTACAGAGCTATTTGTGATGATTTGCCATTGGTCCCTGAAGCAGCTCGCTCTCCATTTCTGCAGAGCTTATGACCCATGATGGTTGTCAACCCTGGCACAGAGTCACAGCGCCCGGCAGATACTTCTGTAACACCTCAGTAGCCCAGCTGCTGCGCTCATGGTGTAAAAGGACTTTTGAAGACCAAGGAGTTTTCCTGGCCGGTCAAAGTTTATTTTATTTACATTTAAATAGCAAAATTATGATTCTGTCCCCATGCCCTTTGCATGTATACCATTCTGGGCTTTTTACTTGCAATTTGAAAGTACAGCTCATACTGACACCCACACTATCCAGTACCAAGGCTAAATTCTCCCTTTCAGAATAAACAAGCCTTGAAGCTTTCATTTCTCTCTGACTTCTCTCTGATCTGTTTGAAAAACCTGACCAGATCCTTCTTTTGGTCTCACAAAAATTCACGCCGAGAGAAGTAACATCATCACAACCTGTCAACACTTAGAGGCTAAACAGAGAAAGAAACAGATCAAGAAAGCAGAGATGAAAAGCTTTTGTGCCCCTTTTCCAAACTAATACCCCCAAAATGTGTTTGGAGAGGAGTGGGGGAGCCGTTGTTTGAACTAACACATCAGCTGATGCGATTATTTAACTAACTATCTCCATCCCCAGACATATCAAATGGAACGCAATGCCAGCTGAAAGTATTATGTAGCCTTCAGTGATGTGAAACATCTAAGCTCTAAGGCATACGCTTTGGCTGAGGACTCCAGCTGGCACTGGTAGTTTTATTGTACTGTGAAAAACACTCAAGTCCTCAGATGCCCTGCTGATCACGGGCTCTGAGAAACTTTCCCTCTATCTGCCTGACGTGCACTCACACTGCCATGACCACACTCCTCCCTCTCACGCTTTTTGCCCCTCGCTGGAGATGTGTACACGCGTTATTTAGTCCAAGAACACTCGTGTTGGGAGTCCACGCGCCGCTGCGTTTGGGAGGGGGCAGGGGTTCCTTGCCCAAGTGCTAAAAAATCTGGTCCCTCAACTTTCACTTGAAGGTGGCACTCGTAGAGACCATTAAAGGCTGTGTTTTGCTTCCTAACTTTGCACGGTTTTTTCCTCCCTTTATGACATGTTTATTGGCCTTGAAGGCCGGGGAGGGATAACACGGGCAACTGAAGTCTTCCATTCAGCTCTGACTCACCTATTGTGCACCCCAGCCTCATTTAAGGGCAAGTTGCACTAGGTGTGGTGACCAGGTAGTGTGAGCAACTGGAACCATTAATCCCCGGTCACATCTGATTTTCGGCAAAATCTAAGCCAGTGGGTCCAGGGTAATTAAATGTATAGCTCAGGCAATTAAAAAAAAAAAATGGTACAGATGAATATTATTTGGTCTGAAAACAAATCTGCAAGGGGTTTTGGAGACTAGTGCCTTGAGGATTACAGCTTATTTGTGGAGCTTTAACAGGAAGCTGCTAATTATGACACCTGCACAACTTTCCTTGAATTAGACCCTGGGGATGCATTGCCTCACCTATAGATGTTAGCCAAAGCCTCAGGCTCTTAATCCGTAGCCGTCACCTAAAGTGAGAACAGAACAGCCAGCCATAGGGCATTTGCAATCTTAGTTAAGAAAGGGTATCACACAGTTTAAGCTGAATTTTTCCTTCCAAGACAAACTACTTGAGTTATGAATACTCTTCCAAGGAGTTTTACCCCTCAGGCACTTGTGAAAACAGCAGCCTGACCCATTAAAATGGATTCCAAACAAAGCGAATATGTATGCAGCAATACAAAACAGTTGGGAAAACACATTCAAACTATAAGAATCAAAGCAAATAGTCTAATGGATATGATTGTGAAATGAGGGAATTCCACGCAGTGCCAAAGTATCACTGACTTGCCATTTCAAGTTAAAATGGATGTGTGTTTCTCTGGCTTGGTTCTCCAGCTGAGATAAATATTAATTTCCAAACTTTAAGAAATACGATTTTACTAGTATTTTCTAGAGCTTCTATGCTTGCACAGACTCGACTTTTCAGTACATAAAAGTTTCATTTCAGGGTTTAGGTCAGGCAGTGATTTAGCCAAGATGGACTCAGGAAATCGGGCAAGCTTGCACGTCTTGCAAAAATTAAGGTTCTAAAAATTGCATGAGCAGCCACGTTCTGGGTAAGACTTTGGGAACAACCTGCCGTGACAGGATTTTCTCTACTGCCCACTGGTTACATGGTAATGAAGTCAATGCATCTACACAGCAGAGCCAGCAACCCCTTGAAGAAGAGGAGCACATTAAGATGTGCTGATCCTCCTCCCCTTTCGCCTGTCTATGGGTCTTGGACACAGCAACGCTGTTCCAGAGCTACACTGACTATTTCTGCAGGGTGCTTTATATCCAGAGAAGATATTCAGACCACCAGCAACAAGTATGTGACCCAGGTGATAGCTGCCTTAGGAAGCCAGCCGTGCTACATTCCCCAAAGCATCAAGAAAGTCTCTTTCACAGTTCTCCAGCAAGTTTCCTCCTAAAGAACAACTCACAGACAAAACCTACCCTGATGCAAACAGGGACTGACCACTATGCTTTTTTTTTTATTTTTAAATCAAAGTGGTCAGTGGCAAACACTGCTGGTACTGCCCTCACCTTGGTGAAGGTGGCAGGCGCTCCTTGAAACCTCTGAGACAGGCTTTTGTTTTGTTGACAGAAACATGCCCAAAGTCCTGTCTGCAGCTCCTGCACCTGAGACACTTCGTAACTTGTTGGTACTAAGGTAATAACTGATCCCTAGGTCTTGCAGAGTGTTTCTGTTCAGCAGACTGTGAAGTTATCTCCAAAAATAACCTGCCAGTGCCATGCTTGGACAGCAAAGTCCAAGCCAGAATAAAAATCCTCATCTCCTGAGGTCCTGACACTCCCCTGTAACATCACAGCGTGGCTTGGTCTCCGAGTAGTGGATTTGCTGCAAATCTGCTCTGACCTTATTGAAAGAGCAATATTCAAACAATGACGAAGCACTGCAACATTTTTTTTTTCTTATGGGGGCAGCCAGGGTTGACAAACGGGTGGCAGGACGAGGTTAAGCAATGCTTTGTAGGAGAAAGCACTCGTGGGTTTATTTCCTTGTCTCTGTCAATGACTTTTTGCAAATGTCTCAGCTCCTTTTTGTCCCAAACTGCTTGAAATGTAGAAGCATTCCAAGTAATAATAAACTTCTCGTCTTTAATTTACAACTCCTAAAATTGACAGAAGCCCAAAACACTTTTTTTAAGCCTGAAAAGGTGGCAGAGACACATATTGTGTTCTTAGCACAAGAACTTTTGTGGCTGCAAGGAGAGAGAGCTGCCAATGCGCTTGCAGAAATAGCAGCAGTATTTTATTTATCCCTGTA
Source organism: Pedionomus torquatus (assembly GCA_013398155.1). Lineage (NCBI taxonomy): Eukaryota > Metazoa > Chordata > Aves > Charadriiformes > Pedionomidae > Pedionomus > Pedionomus torquatus. The sequence goes on along the minus strand of VZRU01013721.1, from coordinate 217,718 downwards.
AAGCCTGGCCAGTATATTTTGCAGTAAAGGAGCAGATTTACCATGAGGAGAGGAAAACTGTTGCCTCCATCCCCTGCAACATTGCTCTAGTGTGGAGCACAACCCAGCCCTGGGCTGCGAGTCCTGCCCCCCCAGCATCTGTCCACCTCGTGGCTACATCGACTACAGGATCAGTGGGAAGGGCTATTACACGAGGTGCTGCAAACCCTCCTGCTCCAGTTTGCCTCTGCCTCTTCTCCTCCCCAGTTTTCCTGTCACAAAATCTGGGAACCAAACATCCCCCGGCACCCTCTGGTCCTTCCAAAGCGTGGAGTCAACGGGCTTCTGCGCATCTGTGCTGTAACAGGGGACAGAAAGCAGAAGGGTAGGAGCAGGGGAAACACACACCAAATCCTTGGTCAGCAGCCCAAAGTAACAACAATATTGGGGGGTGGGTGGGAGAGGAGGGAGTGCGGTGCACACAGCAATACAAAAAGTAGTTTTTGTGCCAGGCTCATCAGTGTGGCAGGGTAATAAGGTCAATGTGAAAACAACTGGAAGGCACATTCCCCAGTAAACATGTGCTGAGTGAAAACGGCCCGACCTTATGTTGTAGAATCCAAACCCATTGAGTCAATTGCCAGAAAACATGACATGACCTTTCAGATTCAGTGAGCATCAGTTCCAAGAGCAGGCTGCCGTGCTCTTTTCCATTTCACTGCTGCCCCCGGAGGGTCTCAAGTCACCGGAAATAATAGCTCGGGCTCAAAATCTGCACTCCTTTAATGAAAAAAAAAATACACATGGCATCAAGGTTGACCCTGGTGGCAGATTTTTTATATGCTTAGCTCAATTTCTTTAAACTTAACAACTGTGCTTTTTTTTT
>VZRU01013721.1:190187-216830 GCA_013398155.1 Pedionomus torquatus | reverse complement strand
TTTTTTTTTTTTTTTTGACTTATTTTCTTTTTTAAAATCTTCTCAGAGCTCAGGTTTTCCCACCGACAACCCATTTTTGGCAGTGGAGGAAACCTCCTGGTTTTGTGAATGAGGAAAATAATTAATAGCTAATGAGGTGCTTGCTCCATCCCACGGCCTTCCCTCTCCAAACAAGTAAAGAAAAAACTGCTCTAGCTGGAACATATTCTCTTCACTTTTTAGACTGAGAAACACATAAAGATGTATTTTCGCCCACAAACCTTCAAAATCTTTTTTTAATCCCCAGAACCCAAGCTGCCCATGAGAGGAGTAAAGCTGTGCAACGCTCCAAGCGCTAGCAAGAGGAGAGCTTATGATATTAAGTGCAATTCAAAATGTACTTTCCCTCCCACTGAATTACTTTCCCTGCGAAAACCTGATTTTTGTCCCCTTTTACTGTCTCCCTGGCAGACTGATGGGGCTGAGATCTGAAAGTAACTTCAGCTTTTAGGGGAAATATTTATTTTGGGGGGCAAACAAGAAGCTTTTTTGGAAACCGGTCAGGTTTTCCCCTCCTCTGTCAAAAAAAAAAAGCAAAAAAAGGAGGCAAGGATCTGTGCCGTCTGGAAATTGTATTTATTTTGACGTGAGCGGTGCCAACCTGCAGTATACAAATACTCAGTCAAAACTGCCTACCATCTGTGTTTATTGTAGAGGAATAGCAACATCCAATGGCCAGTTAAATGCAGGTTAATTGCAGGCGTGTATTGAATTCCCCGGAGAGCCACGTACACAGTTAGCTCCCCCCATGTAATCTCTTTCTGCTACATGAAGGAAATCAAAAAGAGAAAGAACAACAATGCCAACCCGCAGAAGAGCTGGATGCTTCCCCGCACAGAGAGGGGGTATCTGCAGGGAACAATAAGGGTCTATTAAATTCTTTCATTGGCACCGGAGAAGTAAAATGAACATAAATTAATCAGCTACAAAAGATGGGAAAAGCGTTGCTGCAATTCTATTGAAGTCCGTGGAGTTGTGGAAGGGATAAATTTAACCCAGGAGCTTTCGCTGTCTGCATATTTGAAAGTGGCTCATTGAAAAAATTGGACATTCTTAGAAAAGAAAATTGGAGTGTGAGAGACTCCCTGTGAAATGCCAGCCTTTTCATATCCCTGAACAGTCACATTTTCACCACGTTGGCATTTATCATTTTATTTCCTTGCATTTATAAAGCCATCTGGCCAAGATTTTCAAAAGCGCCGACAAATTGTGGGCGTCAAACTTTTGAGCTTGAAAGACCCAGATTGGCAACGGCCGCACGGAAAATCCGTGCCCTGCAGAGGTGCATCAGGTTGGGCAGGACCAGATGCAGATGCTGTGGCCCGTTTCAGAAGGAGGAGAGGAGAAGTCTGTGGCTCACGTGAACCAGGGCAAACACTGCAGATCTGGAGAAGGAGCAGGGAAAAGGCATCTGCAGGTTCCTTAGGCACAGCTTGGGAAATCAGAACCAAAAAGGCACATGAAGTTTAAGGATCTTAGGTCAACCTTAGTCTCTTCCTCACAGCTGCCATCCTATACTATGTATTGCATGTGGCCTAGAGAGAGCCACAAAAGCCTTTTAAAATGAAAAATGGAAAGGGAAAAGGAAAAGGAGAAAAAAAGAAGAAAAAGAAAAAGAAAAAGAAGAAGAAAAAGGAAAAGGAAAAGGAAAAGGAAAAGGAAAAGGAAAAGGAAAAGGAAAAGGAAAAGGAAAAGGAAAAAAGAAAAAAGAAAAAGGAAAAAAGAAAAAAGAAAAAAGAAAGAAAAAAAGAAAAAAGAAAAAAAAGAAAAAAGAAAAAAGAAAAAAAGAAAAAAGAAAAAGGTTTGTGTTGTACCCAAAAGACAGAAACTCTGGGTGGTGCCAGAAGTGGAGCAGGGAGCTCCCAAGGTCTCTCTGAAGAACATCCTTCCCACAGGCACACTCCTGGAGCCCACATCCCACCATGCGATGCAGCACAGGGGTGGAGATCTCCATCATGGAGCAGTTTAAAACTAGGACTGGATTTAACCAGGAGGGGTGAAGAGAAAGGAAAGGAGGGACTCGAGGGACCGCAATATCACACACAAGAAAGGTTGTGCCTTGGCACAGCTTCCCCAGGAAGGCTGTAGCCCCATCCAGCCTGGAATGGCAGTACCCTGCTTCCACCCAGAGCAGGCACTGGTGGGCCAGGCTAGAAAGAGCTGCAGGGCAGAGCCTTGGATGAGATAAGGGCAATGGATGCGATGCAATACTTGAGCCCTATCGCACAGTAAATTGGTATCACAGAGAGACGCATCATTCCCCTGACATCCCCTTTTGCTCTGAGAGAAGCAATTCACTTTAGCCTTAAGATACCTAATTCCCACCTCTCTAGCAAGCTCTGCGGCTGCCACACCGAACTGACAGAAGCGTGACCCCTTCCTTCAACTGAAGGGAAAGCTGTGCACCACCCACCCGCCCTATGAGATCCAGAGGGGCTTCATGGGGCAGCCAGTGCTTGCTCCCCCCACCTACTTGTGTGCACTCAGAATTTCAGCCTCTGAACTGTTAGCCTTTGGGGGGGGTTAATACGTGTTCTCCTTCCTTTCCACATTGCCAGTGGCGATGTCCTTCTCACAGACTCATCTTTTCTTAGGGGCATTTTTAGCTCTTCCTCCCTCTTCTCCCAGATGTCAAAGCTGCCATTAAATCTGCCTGCCCAATTTATAATGCTGAAGCCTTTCAGCCAAGGCTCAGTCATCTCACGCCTCATCTCACTGAAGCTTTCTCCCCTCCAGGCTTCTGCCCTCATCCCCTCCAGTCCATTTATCCAGAGTCACCTACCTTCTCTGCCATCCTCAGATCCTTCTGCTTCCCAGCCAATGCTCATCACATCAAAGCTTATTGTTTTCACATTCAGCACCTTGCACAACTACTTCTTTTTTTTTTTTCCCCTCTTTCTTTTCTCTCCACTTCCCCCTCTTTTCACTTTCATCCTGGCCCACCTCAGCTCTCCCAGGAGGCAATTTGTTCACAACTTCCTTCCAATTTCACACCAGAGTTTCTGGTATATGCCAGAAACCTGATCTGGCTACAGTACTCTACCAGCTCACATCCATATCCCCATGCCTGTGAGTAAATTTAGTTTTTCCTCACTTTGAAACATTAAAATAACCATTACCACCACGAAAAGTAGAATCAACGCTAAACTTTTCTGCTCCCTTCAGTTAAATCCCAGGCTCACATGCTCATGCTGGCTTCAGATGACAAGCTATTCTACTCAGGTCTCACATCTTTTGGGCATAACGTTAGGGCTATATGTGATACAATATATGTGATGCGACATAATAACGGCTGTGCATGGTCTCCCTTAAAACACCTTCCTCTCCTATTTCCCCCAAAAGCATTCTAGCTCCCTGTTTTGAAACCAAATCTTAAAATATCTTTTCATATTACAGCACTTACAATGAAACATTTGTAAGGGGTGCAGGGCTGGATCCTTAAAAAGCATAAGCTAGTATAGCTTTTTTGACATCCGTGAAATATAATCGGCTTTATTAAAGTGAGTTGAGTAGCATCAGCTGGAAAGTTGGCCCCCCAACCTAAAAATTCAGATAGAATCAAGTCACTGCATCTGAGTGTAACACAAAAAGCACCATTCCACCCTTGGGATTTTACATTGCCAAATCGATTTCAGAAACTAAAGAGTAAGAGCCCTGTTTCTCTTCATACTGACGTTTCAGCTCAGAACGAGCAATAGGCGAGGCTCCGCGTGTGCTGTTGTTTGAAACCGCTGAGCCAATGAGCTGAGCATTTCAGCCCGAAGCTGACACTTATCGCCATGACCCATGGTGCCCTCATTTACCTCTTGAATTAAAATGGAGCATATCAACATATTTCCTGTCTTACTCCTTGGATAGTCTCTCACACAAGGCTTCAGACTGCAGAGTTCATCATGAAATGCAGATTATCGTCCCCCAGGAAGTTCCAGAGGCCCACAGAAAGATGCTACAAGCTCGAGTTCCTACAGTGGATTCAATTACACTATACAAGGGACATTGAAACAAGCTTCCCTGGGAGAAATGAAAGAAAAAAGCCACCGCACTCAGCATGAGCAAAATAAAAAGCAAATCATCAGCTGGTGCCAGCCATACATAATTTGAAAACCACTCCCTTCAGCCATTACCGACAAAAGTCAGCAAAAACTTATTTTAGAATCTGAAAAGACAGAAATTTAAAGCATTTGGCGGCACAATCTGTTACTTAAGGACAGGCTCATTAAAAATGCAGCACTATTTACTGAAAACGAAATGCAGACATGCACTTTTGCATGTAAAGCAAGTGCTTCTTGAATGCTAAGAACACCTTTCTTCCTGACTGGAGGGTTGGTTTAATTTTGCTGATGGATGGCTCTCAAAGAAGGTAATAATTGGAGAAGCCAGTCCAAAACCTCACACAAACCTCTCCAGCCAATGAGTAAGAGTTTGAATTCAACAAACAAGGAGTTACAGAGAGTTAAAAGGAATTTAGGAAGAACCTCATCTAGGTAGCAGCCCAAGCTGTGCATATCCGTCTTTGGGAGGACATAAACTTGTGAAAGGAGAAGAGGGACCCGGCCATCTGAGTTGCAAAGACAAATGTCAAGAACTGCAGAGATAGGAGAGGGGGAAATCAGAAATCAAGACAAGTGACATCATGGGAAGATAAGACTGAGGCAGAACACTGTGATTGTCAACCCAAATTAGGGGGAAAGAAAAAGAGGAAGGATTCAGAGCACGGGAGGTTCATTATTCTCCTTTTTCCCCACTACAACTACTTCTTTTGGCTGAGTGCAGTTAAAGTCTTTTGGAGAAAGTCAGCTATCTGAGCCAGCAACTGACCTCGCCATGGATTTATACTGCCATAAATCTTTGACTTAAATCAAGTAGTTATTCCTCATCTTGATAGATTAGGAGCAAGCCCTTGGAAGTGAAAGGTGCTATAGGAGCACAAAGCATTTTCTTAAAACACAAAGAAAAGACCCTAAGCACAAACAAAAACTTGAAACTCACAGCTCTGAATTCCCTTGTTACGTGAAGACATATCTGTCATTCCTATGGTTGATGGGAGCAAGCAATTCGTCTGTTTCAAGACAACATATTGTATATATTGTGTATGCTGTGTAAAACACCTGAAAGTAAATGCAATAACCATTAAAATAATCATTACCAGACTAATATGCTGTGTACCTTTCTAGATCTTTTATATGGTGGTTTTAATCTCCGGCCTTCAGAGACCTAGATGGCCATGGCCATGGCTCCCTTCGCAATGGGTCTATGAAATTTAACTTAATGGAAAAAAAAAAAAAAAAAAAAAGGCAAGAGAGATGTCAAAAGGCTAAATTCAAGATTTCTTGTCCAAGACAGAAAAGGGGTAGGGGAACACCAGCAAAATGAAAGGGGTTGGAAGTCTGGGATGCTTGCAAAAGTAGATCAGCCTAATGTAACACCATGGAAACAGTGCACAACCACTGCACACATGGAAAAGAAGGAAGGGTGGAAGACAGCTTTCCAGTCAAATAATACCTTTTTTCTGGTCAAAGAATTTATCGTGGAGTATCTCAAACATCCCACATGATTCAGAAGACTGAACATCATTCCAAACTGCTCTGGCTTCACCAAAAGCATCTCCAGAAAAATGAGGTTTGCAACCCCAAGACCTAGGCCACTGGACTACTCATCACTCCATCCAAGCTTCCCAGCTGGCACCAGAGAAGCATCCTCTCTATTGGATAACTGGAGACATACCAAGATCAAGCCATTCAAAATAAGCCTAGTAACAAAGTAGAGATTCATAAAGAAGTCATAGTCTCTTCCAGATTGTTTGGTTTCTTCCTTTAAGTTTTCCCAATCTGGCAAATATGAGGAAAAATTACTGGAAAAAATTATAGAGGGAAAAAAAGTGGTTGTTTTTTAGTTTGTTGGGGTTTTTTCCCAATAATTGATGAAAATTAAATGTTATAAAGATAATCCAAAAGGCCCTTATTTCTGTTTCTTTGTTTTGTGTCTTAGTCTCCACTCTCTGTTCTGCTCCCCTTATGAAAAATAAAAAAAAAAAGTGTTTAACACAGTGTGGAAAAGGAATGGAAAGGAAATAAAAGAATAAATATTCCTGGTGAATAATTTGGCTAGAGGAAAAAGACAGATACGGATCAGATTCTTTTGATATGTTAAAAGCATCCCAAAATGCCTACGCTCTGGATGCTTTTACACAAATTATCTTTCATCATAAAGGTACAAAATACATCTAATGGACAGCTCATCTCTCTCCAATGAATATGAAGCCGCTAGCTGATAAGATAATAGACTAAACACTGACCTGTCACAGGCTTGACGGTCATAAAAGTAGAGTTTAAAAAGTTAGTTCTCACATCACGAGCATTTATTGGGTAGGCATTAAGATATGCTTCCAATCTTCAAACTTTTTTCATGCTGTTCTGCCTTAATAAGCATGGCCATAACCCTCAAACTGGTTGCGTTTGGAGAAAGAAGCTGTTTGTACACATACTTCTCCTACAGCCTCAGTTCCCAGGAACTCCCTCCCTCTTAACCTTAAAATGCCTAGTGTCATGTAGCTGATCTGAAAGAAACAAATTAAACATAATTTCAGTGCATGCAGCAGCTCAATTTGTTTTATAACCTAATTGCAAGGGGGACCCGAGGCATCAGTTGATGGATGGGCTCCTGCTAAACAATTATTAGTTTTGCAACATGAAAACCTGCTGAACTGTTGAGAATGGAGCCTCACAACAGGTAGCTCTTCTCCTGGTAGCCTTGCCATGTGATCCACGTGTGCCACAGTGCCTAGGAGATATAAGCTGTTTTCCTACATCTCCTCTCCCAAGCACTTTCTTCCAAGGCAGGCAAGACAATGTATTTCTGACCTTAATAATTAATCTAACGGGTCCCTTCGTTCCTGTACAGGCAGCATACATATCTGCTCCCTTTTCCCCCTACACTGCAGAAGAGTCTGTATCTGATAGCTCAATCCTTCTTCTCTTTTCTCAGTATCTCCCTTCGGAATCTGACACGGTTCACTCAAGTATAGAAAATACTAACTTCTTAAACAATACGGCAGGTGAATTCATTTGAACTGGGCAGAACACATTACAAATTGCCTTTACACAGCTCACTGTCCTGTAAACATCCCATTAAGATTGCCTGGTTATTGGTAAGTATTGTATTTCAAATCAACAGCCAGCCTGAAAAGAAACAGCATGTGGGGCTCAGACCTCAGAACCGGTGGGCCTGGGTTCTTTCTACGTTCCTGCTACTAACCCACTGTGGGATCTCTGGAAAGTCCCTGACCCTCACCATCACTGCATTATAACATGAAAATCCAGAAGATTAGCTGAAAATTGGTAAATTATTAAGGAGGTTATAGCAGCAGCCTCAAACTGGTTCTAGCATCTCTTCCTATTAAATAAGTAGAAGCTCAACTCTCAAATACCCAAGATATAGCACATCCCTAAAAGGAAAGGGAATTAAATGACATAAGTCATGGAATATGAGCAATGCTGGAGAGAGGATAAATAAAAGTCTAAGACAAACAATATTCCAAGTCCTGAAACCCACACTGTGTAGCAACACAAAGTGGTTCCTTAGAGAAGGAACAGAGAAGCATGTCAGGCCTAGAGTGATGCTTCTTCTACCTTCCAGCTTCTGGCAATCTGCCATTTAGGGATTTCCTGAGCCAGAGGTTGCATCTGCATCAGTGTGTTTAATAGCCCCTGCTGGACCTATTTTCCACAAATTTGTCTAATTGCTTCTTGAATCTATATCTGTCAGCAATAAGTTCCACAAGTGAATTATGCACTGTGTGAAAAAGCACTTCTATTTGTTCTGGTCTAGAGTAGCTGCCTGGAAATTCCCTTCATTGCCCCTATAGTCTTGTATTATAACAGGGGATAGTCATTTCCATTTCACTTTTCCCATGCCATTTATGACTTTACACACACACCTGTATTACTTGTCTCCCTTCCAAGCTGAACTGCCCTATTTTATTTAATCTCCCCTAGGAAACTCATTTTATAACTCTACTCATCTTTGTTGCTCTCTCCTGTACCTTCTCTTTTCCTATCGTATCCTTTTTAAGAGAAGACAATCAGGACTCTACATTTAGTCAAGACACGGGTGGATAATAGGTTTGCAAGTTGCATAAGGGCATTTTCTCCGTTGTTGCCTACTTCTTCTCACTTAATCATGACTAACACTGTATTTTCTCCTTTGTTCTCTGGCTGCAGGCGGGTCACTTCTCTTGTCTGTTCGTGCTGTAAGCTCTTCAGAGTGAAAAAGCTCTTTTCTTATCATGAGTTTGTACAGGGCCTTCTGAGGGAAATGGTCACGTTGGCCATGTCCCTGGGGGGTTAATCCCCAAACTGCTTTCTACATACACATGATGGGTAGGTAACACGAATGACAAATCCTAGAGACAAGAGCAAAGGCTCCTGTTTTAGTAAAGTGCTCAGCAATGCATGGAAAAAATCCATTATGAGCAATTAATAATTGTTCTCCAAAACTCCACTTCTGGCTCAGGAAATCCTGAGACCCTGCTAACTTATGCCAGGGGAACACACCAAGGAATTACTGCCATAGTTTTACCCTCCTCAGAAGCTCTGCTGTTGGCCACTGTTGCTAACAGATAAAGGAATACATTAATTTTTTTGTTTTATTTAACATGTCTGTCTTATGTTTATATTTCCAACCATCTTAATTGCAGTTACATCCCATAGAGCTGATTGCTTTGCAAACGCAGACACAAAGCAGTTCCTATCTGAATATATTTCATTCCAAGGAGGCCCAAAAAGATCCAAATTTTTGTGCATTGTGGCCAAATACATTTGTTTGCTACAGAACTGCTCTCATCATAGCAAGATTTGTCTTCCACATCCTGACCAGCACACCTCAGCCAAGCACAGCATCTTATGTTCAAGTCGAGAAACTTGGTGGACCAAAACCCAACCCTTTACACCCCAAATGTTCTCAACCGTGGCTTTGTAGAGAGCACTGTCTATCTCTCCCTACTCTTTATCTCCATCATCCACACTCTGCATCTGTACTTTGGAGAGCACTTGCAAAGAGAACCTGAATAAATTTTTAGAACAGATTAGCCAAAAGGCATTGAATATTTGTGTGGACATACCTATTCAGAATTAAAGTAGGCCTAATTCAGTTTAACTTACTTCACTTCCAAAGTGAATTAACGTAAATGTAATTGAGGCTACTTGCATTCTGATTAAGAGCCTTGACATCTGCTGCAAGTGAAGCTATATTATCCACAGGGAGTTAATAAGTGTGGAAACACAACCAACTGCCTAGCAGGAAAGCCAGAGAAAAAGGAAATCGTTAGTCCCCAAATTGGAATAATCACCACGTTGTATTTATGCTAAATGCACATTTAATTTGGAAGGCAACATTCTTGCATAGCAAAAAGGGATAGGCTTACCTTGCTTAGAAGATAAGTCCTATAAAGTTTTCCAGTTAAGTTTTTATTTTGTAACAGAATTATAACTGTATCAGAGTTCCAGAGAAGTTGGTTAAGGAAAAAAGAGATAAAGAGCAAACCAACATGGTAGCAGCCAAACAAACAGGTACCTTCTCTAGAGTGTCACACAGCCTAATAATCTTCCCCAGCTCTCTCCGCATGTCTGAGGGTATGTGAAGTCCTTGTGATCTCAGAATCACAGAATAGTAGAATATTTAGAGTTGGAAAGAACCTCAAAGATCATCGAGTTCCAACCCCCCTGCTATGGGCAGAGACACCTCCTACCAGACCAGGTTGCTCCAAGCCCCATCCAGCCTGGCCTTGAACCCCTCCAGGGATGGGGCAGCCACAGCTTCTCTGGGCAACCTGGGCCAGTACCTCACCACCCTCACAGGAAAGAATTTCTTCCTAATCTTTGGCCAAGCCTTTCATTGACCAAGTCCTGATACATGCTGTTCAGACTAGAGGGGAACACACCAGCCTAGAGATAAACGAGAAGGAAAGCGAGGACCTTTCCCGTGAAGAAATCATGGACCAGCCTCAAACCCAATAACACAGGACTAAAATTCACTTCCTGGGGTATCCATGCTTTTTTTTTTCCTAACTTTACCTTCTAGTTTGACGCTTATTTCTTGATGTACATCTTACCCCAACAGCTACATCATCAGTGGGAATTTCTCCATAGGCTCTAATATTAACGCAATACATGTTGAGTGTGGGGTTTGGCCAAAAAATTTGCTGCTTCTCCCTTTCTTCCAGATTTTAGTCAGTAAGAATCGCACTGTAGAATCAAGAGTGATCTCAAAGGTTTTGTAAGAAATTTTCAGTAGAAACCTGAAGCCTCCTGGTGCTTCCTGCAGAATTTCTTCTCAGAAAGACACTCTGGAGATACCCTGAAGAGAGGCCATCTCAGCCTGATGGGATAAGACACAAGCTCTACACCAGCTCTCTTGGTTTACCCCACAGAAAGGCTGTCAATAATATGACTCTGCCTGTATGCTTTTCTCCTCTACAAATTTCCAGGTAGTACTAGCCTCTTAAAAACTGTTAACTTGTTTTAATTACCTTTCACTAACAATCCAAATATTTTAAAATATAAAAAATTGGGAATATTAAAAAAAATAGTTTGAAATAGAAACACAATACTTTTTTACTAAAATGGTGGGAAAATATTTTCACGTCTGAAACCAAAACACTTGATTCTGAAAATTCCCTCAGCAATCAAAGTCCACACTGACATCAAGTGAGAAGAGAGAAAAAGATGGTATGTGATATTTATGAGAGATTTATTCCTCTGAGAAAATGCTTGTTGACAAAGACAGAGGAGAAAAAAAAAAAAGCAGAAAAAACACACAAAACCAACGCCAAACCCAGGAAGAAGTGGAAGAGAATACTTAAGGGATATGAATGTGTAAAGGATACAAGACCTTCCTCCCTCATCCTCAGAACGTTTCAGAGCAAAATTAATAATATGTTTTTAATGATACCCATGTAGGAATCGGTTTTCCTACCTGGAATTTCTTGCCTGACAAAGTGATCAAGGCCTCAGCCTCAGGTAACTCACAGAGATATAATATGTGAGAAAAATATAATTTCAATGTCTTATACCAAAAATGATGACCAGCTGTGCCCTCTATACTGGCGTTATTAGTTCATTACTTCCAGATAATGGGGAAGTAGCTTTGCTGTGTGGTCGTAAGTGAAGTAGACTGGAGTAGTGAGTTCAAAAGTGACAGAAAAAAAAAAAAATCCAAGAACTCAACTGAGAAGCTTACTGGAAAAGTGGAGCTGAAGATCTAAATGCAGGAGGTGGATGATTCAGTAATGAATGGAAGGCTCATTTTGACAGCTTGGGCTGCCATCCAAGCTAATTTGTTTCCAAGCCTTCAGTTTGCCAACTGAAGTGGCTGAGAAATAATAGGCCCCCAAAAATATTTCTAAGGAAACACAATGCCCATTATCACTGAAGGAGAAAGAATCTGCACATTTCAAAGAGGAAAAAGAAATTTGAGATCTGCCAACTTCAGCCAGTTCCAAATGACACAGGAAGGAGCAGTTACAATGCAGTGAAAGGAAAGAAGTAGAGTATTGTTAAATAAATTCAAAGTAAAAGTCATCATAAAAAATAGACACAATAAATAGAAGGATGTTTCTTTCCCAGAGAGATGATTTTATGGCTGAGGCCATGCAAGCAGCCTATGATAAGGAAGAGCATCAGGGGCATAGGAAAAAGGAAAAAGTAATTGATAAAGAGAATAAGTACATAATAAAATGAAAAATAATGAGAGAATTTCTTGATTGTCTATTGATCACAGAATTTCATACCGGTTTGGATTTTATAAACATTAGGGACTTAAAAACCTCCCACGCACAAACACTTTGTAGCTCTCACCCAATATCAACAAAAGCAAAGAGTATCTTGTAATTGTCTCTGAAGGTTAAACCTAAGCTCCCTTGTCCTTCCAGACACACGGCACCCGTATGATCCCAGCCAAGGCACTTACTGCACGGCCTTGTCGAATACTGTGCAGAAATACCCAACTTACCAGTTAAGGCCACGTGGCACAGCACTGAGCTGTGTTGGTTTAAGACCTCCAGTTGGGAAATGGAGAGTCCATGTTCTGTCCACGGGTCGGCCAGTGCAATACCAGTCCTGCCGAACGGGAGCAGAAAATACATCCACAGTCACTCTCTGCCTTCAGACCCCGCTCCTTCACGTCTCCTAAGATCACAGCTCATCTAGGAAACAGAGGAGAAGCAGGAGATTTGATAACCACTTTCCAAAAAATGAAAACTTTTTTTAGAGTACAGCAACCAGATGTGTCCCTCTAGAAGAAGGAGTTAGCAGTTAAGCACAATACAAGACTTTGAAGTGCTGAGAAACCACTTCACGGCTACAAGAGATACCTATGGAGGCTGTATACTCTTTTTCCCCACAGACTTTTACGAAGAGGTCAGACATGGCCAGCACATATATAAAAAGCAGGTTTTTGCGTTAATTTACGAGCAAACATTAAAAAAATGGTTATAATTTGTAAAAAAAGTATTTCCTTCTTATAATTTCTTTTCTACCTAAGGGCAGAAAATTCCAGTTTTCTGGAAGAGCAGCATGTCATCTAATTTAAGATCTGCTCAGCCAAATACTGAAGGTACATACTAACCTTCAGCTTAGGTTTTCCTAACATTTGGCAGCTGTGAAACTCACCCTTTTCCCATCCTACACACCTGATGCTACAAACACCCAGCATTATGTACCACAGCAAATCCACATTTTGCTGGGCGATTTACCAGCCTTTTGCATGATACCATCTCTGTGATGCTCCAATAACCATGGAAGTGGCTTTCTCAGCTTCCTATCATCGCCCTGATTTGAAACCTCATTTTTTTCTGTAAGGTATGTCTGGCCTGCATTTTTAAATGAAAAAGAGAAGAATGAAAATGCTGTAGCTCTTGCATGAGGCAGACTTCTAAATACCAAGTGGTTTTAGATGCCTGTTTCATGGTAGATGGTATCAAGAACCATTTCTCATAGATCTATACAGGTGCCTGCTACCTCCACTTCCACTGAGAAGGGAATCTAGCACTGAAGGTTGGTTTTTTTTTTCTATTTCTAATACAATTGTACTACCAGGGTACTTAATTAGATGGGCACTCAATGCTAACGTTTCCCTCAGGGTAAATCTAAATTGCAATGGGAAGGTATGACTGCGACTTATGTAGGCAGACTCAGCCCAGCTTCCACCTCACAAGCATCAGTGGCCACAAAGCCAGCCCTGAGCAGGCTTCCCTGCAGACCGTGTCACCGCACCAATATTTGCACAACTGTGTCACCTCTGTGACAGAATCAGGGCCAGCATTGCACTTGTAAAATATCTGAGAAGATAAAACACAGAGTTCTTTCTCCTTCCAATTGCCTACTGAATTTCTACAGAACAATTTCAGAGCCTTTGCAACTGCCTTGTTTCTTGCCTCTAAAGCCAACAGCGTTTCCATGCGCTCATTTACAGCAAAAGTACACTTTTAATAAGTAGGCACTGTCATACCTTGTGGTTTGCTTGTGCCAGTTGTTTTCATGGGTGGTCACCTCTCCCCAGCAGAGCCCAAGGGTTTATTCGATACCTCGCAAATTGATTCTTCCTCGTGAGAGGGTACTGGCTGGATGCCACTGAAACAGAAATAACCATGTTTCCGGAGGTGAGACTATTTGTGTTTATTCACTAAGATGCATCTTCACAATATTCTGTTATTGGAAATCCAAGTATTTTGAGACATTAACCTTTCGACGGAATTCTGACAAGGCAGAATGTTTTGCTGATAGATGAACAGTATCCTGACACACTTAAACAGATTAATATTTGTGAATTTTGACATAATTACTGATTTCCTCAACAGATTTAAAGTCTAAGTTTATCTTCATGTTAATCCAATTTCATGCCTAGAACAGAGCAAGCACAACAGAATGTCTTTCGTAACCTTCTGATATCATTAATTATTGCTACATTGGGAGTTACAGCATGGAACAAACAGGTTTTTAAATGGAAATCATTTGTCTCTCAGCAGGGAGACTCAACAGTTTTATTTCCTTCAACACCAAGCTGCATTCAAGTAATCTTGTTTCATGGTGATCCTCCCTCGACAACCTGCAAGTCAATGGTGAAATCCCATCTATTTTGTCCCTGGATTGGTCAAATATGCTGCCCATAAGGGGAGGTGTCTATTTCCTCTCCTAATTGCGGAGGAAGGATTTTCTATATGTTAAGGCCACGTTTTCCCCAAGCTGTGGGCATTTGGTCAGGTTTCCTGGTGATTTTCCACAAAAGGAAATCCCCTAACTCATTATAAAAAAAAATAGATTAATTGACCGGTTCAGTAACAAGCTGCCCCAGGACCCAATAAACTTTACAAAGGGTACATTCCAATTACGACTGGGCTCAGCATGAACCTGATAAGTAAGCCAGCATAATCGTTCTGAAGCATTAAGAATTTTTTTTCCCTTTCCCCCCATTAATTTAACTCTTTCTCCGCACTTGTGGATTGGCTTGCTTTATTTCCCCTTTCCCTGTGAATGTTATCCCTACGGAGTAACTCGCTCTAACAGCTTCAATGAAATCAGGCACTGGTCCACTGTCTCTTTCTTTGCACTGCTGTGGCCTGGGAAGAAGAGTTGGCTCCAGTGTTGCCTTCTTTCGTACTTTGCCTGCTGTCAGGAAAAGAATCCAGGTCTCAGACCAGGCCAGGGAAGAGGAAAAGTGATCTCCTAATAGCAGAAACATCTGGTGGAGCAATTGGAACCACTTGCTAGCAGAGTACAGCTACAAGCCTGCCTTCTCCCACCTTCTCAGGGTACAGCTACAAGCCTTCTCCCACCTGAGAGGGTTGGGAGGGACACAGGGTCTTTTGGTAACAAGCATAATTGCAAATGCACGAGAAGGAAACAGAACACAGACATCAACTTGGGGAGACAAAACCAAAGGTCACTGGCTACAGAACAATCATGTTATATTCTCATGTTAGTCCATCATAGTCCATAGTCATCATAGATGATACAGACACATAAGAGCATCTAAGACAAGGACTCCTGACCCTTTTGCACCAAGCCCCATTCTAAGGCGGTATCTAGAGATGCCTGATGCTTGGTAACGCAAGTCAGATGTGGGCAAGTCTGTGAGCCAAAAAGAGGAGCTCCTAGTTTCAGGTCTTTGCAGTGGTTCCCCACCCGAAGCACCAAGCTGCACGTGGATACCGAAGACCACGCAGTGAACCTCTATCCCCTCTTTGCCTGCGAGGAATATGGTGGAAGCTCAGGCTGAGCACAGCGTTGTCCTCAGGTACAAAAGAAACCATCTGACTACTCTGGCAGTCTCTGGATGCAGCTCAAGCCATCACTAGGCATATCCTCCAGAGACGAAACATAAAGGTTGAGTGCAAGTGTCCCATGAACTGTATCTGCTCTGCAGAACCCCCAGCCTGACCCTGCTGCTACACAGCCTGGCTTGGCTATCAAACCCAAACTCTTCCACCAGACAACATTTATTCACAGAGGCATATTTAGAAAATATTCAATAATTAGCTTACGAGTCACGTGAAGCAAATTTACACACCTGTCTGGTAACTACTGCTGCTTTTAACACATAAAAATGCACAGAAATTTGTACAGAAGACTCTTAAAGTGTTTGGACCTACCTTTACTTCTGCTCAGACTTAGAATATCATTTTCATACACTTATTATGCCTAGCCTGCACTGTATTTCTTATAGGAACAAGAATAGCTGTAATTATTGTTGTCAATCAAAGTGTCTCTGAAGTCTTCAGCTTTACTGTTTCAATAACTCATTTTTACCAGTGGCAAGTGCCTTCAACAAACACTAGAGCCTAATTTGCAGTTTGGTTCCCTTGTCATTTTCTGAGTCATCTCGGAGGAATGCTGTGAGGCAAGAGATTAGTTTTAGGACTTTTTTTCATCTTTCCTTTCTTTACATCTGAGGGCTGTTAAGAAGTTTGGTTTCAATAGCTCAGACTTATCCAAGGCACACTACAGGTACCAAAGGTGCAATGAAACACAAAGTTTATTCTACTTCACTACAAAGAGAATACCTGATAAAGTGTTCCAAAGTCAGCCTCATCACATGCAGGTGCAGCTGTTATTGGTTTCACTGGAATTAAGGTTGCTTACAACTGGTGCTGGATTTGGCCCCTTACAAGTAAACTCCTCAGTGTCACATAGGGCTCAGCTGTGATCGCACATGCGCTGGTGTAAATCAGAAGTCATTCTACCAATGATGCACAATCCCCAAAGTAAGCATCAGCCTCCCAAAATATCTACGATGCCAAAAATAAACATGATACAATGCTGATGGATTTATAGATAACTGACAGTTTCTTCCTCAGATTGTTAATCAGGTGTCACTGAGAGGTGCTAATATAATTAGGAATGAGATATGGATTAATAGGAAGAAAATATCATAACCTCACTCTTACAATAAAACACTCCGTACACTATACTTCCCCGCAAACTGCACCATTCTTCTGGTAGCATGACATTTGCTAAAGCAAAAGCCTGTTGATAATTCTCTATAGTCCTATATAGCACTCTGCCATGGCTGCTCTTCAAAAGGCCATATTTATCCCCTGGGAAATAAAGCTGTATTAATATGACATTTTGTCACAAATTAATCTTAAACAGGGGTAATATTTTTGACACCGAGTTGAAACTGGAACTAAAAGGAAGTTCAGGTGGTTAAAGTGGCAATATCCTGTAGCAGACTTATATTCCCTGAGATAATACTGTTACGGTGTAAGTACCAATGTACCGGGATGTACCAAAGGGGAGAAATGTGCAAGTCTTTCTTCATTTTAACAACAGACACACAGGATCATCGGCCTTCTACTCTTTATTACAGCTGGTAGTATAGTAATGCCCACTGATCCCAAACATGTCTGTGGTGCCAGCTGCAGTACAGAACAACAAACCTTGGGCTCAGAAAAAGGAGCCAAGACAGATAATTAGCACCTCATCTGCCATCACTGTAGAAAAGGAGACAGACAGGTTTTAAAAAGGTGGGGTGTTTTTTTTGTTTTAAACCAGTTTCTCATTACAGCGATTAGAAGTGGCCTGGTCTGGTTTTTAATTGAAGTCCCATGGCACAAGTCAGTTGTGACGAAAGGGATTCTCTGTGAAGTGCTCTCTTCCCTGCTGCGGAGGTTCCCAGGCTTGGTACAGTTCGTCAATGCCAGGCTAATTAACACAATGTAATCTTGCCACTTACACCCATTTCCCAACTCATTTGCACGCAGCTTCCACAGTTAGAGAAATCAGGCTAAATTCATAATACGGATTTCCACAGGAGCTGACCCTATTATACAAAGGATGCTGTTAACCTTTTCCATTCCTCCCAACTACACGGTGCCGATGGTCACCGAAGATGGCTGTGATTTGGTGTACCCAGATACTACCTGATGGGGACCTGAGTGTACGTCTCAGCTGTGCTTCACCAATTGCATGTCATTTCCCTTTAATGGGATCATTTTCATTAAGACTAATGTCTCCTCCCTGGCTTTTTAACTCGATTCCCTCCTGAACCTGAAGGCTGCAGCCAGAGGCCATCCAGAAATATTTGTTACACAAAAGACTGAAATACCTCCACTGCTGATCTGTTTAATTTCTATCTACGAGATGTGATGTGAAGCCCGCTGACCACTACTGGTCATTAAAGATCCTATGGCACTTTTTGCAAGAGCAGAGGGTATTATTAACTCCAGGATCCTGGCCATATTCCAGTTTGGATAATTACATTCTACCACACTAAATTTCCCCCTGCAGTTCCAGTTGGGGAACTTCTGTTCTTTACTTCCTCTCTTAACAACCAGAGCAAAGTGTCGCTGGCGCTGAATTGCCAATGTGTTCCAGCCCCGGGCTGGGGTAGGGGACTCAGCCCGTGGGTACACATTCTGCAAAATGCTCTGGGACTCGTTAGTAAGGAGGTGCAGAAGATGTGACCTACCAAACCATAAAAACACAGCTCCAACCTCAGCAATAGCGCGGGTTGATCGCAACACTTGCGCATGGATGGGTTTTATTTCTGGTAAATGCTAAAGGTCTGGGTGCCCATCAATGCTGCCCTGAAACTCCACAGGCTGGACACAGAGGTTTTGCTGGTGAGCATTTGACCAACTGCTCAAGCAAGTGTAAGAACAAATCTGGCTGAGATCTAAAATTCAGGCCTTTCTATCCCTGAATAATCACTTGGCTGAACTGAGTGTCCGCAAGTTTTTAGGTAACAAATGCATCTTCTGGAAATAGTCAATACAAGCACCTTCAATTTCTGAATTGGGGAACACCAGAAAATATTGATCGGAGGGAAAGGTTTCTTACTTGAACAGGAGCCGTGTTTGTTTATCCAGCTGAGTCGCTTGCTCCCTCCAAGTGCTATTGGAGCTCCCTCCAAGTACTGTCAGCAAAGAGTTACGTGCATCTCAAAGCAAAGCAACAAGGGATCGTCCAGGGGTATCTCTTTCACATCCTGGAGAGGCAGGGAATATAAAGAGACAATGTAAGAGTAGGAAGCAGTTCTGTAACTTTGCCAAGGGAGGCAGATCCACCATGCATTTAAAGGTTAGTTTGACTGATTGGGAAGTCTAAGTCTGGGACTCAGAAATTATGATGGCTAAACGGACCAATTCACTGAACTATTAAAGAAACCTTGAAGATACTATTTCTGTGTTCATTTGAGAGCAAACAGACAAAATTCTCTTCTCTGAATTCCTCTCGCTTAGCATAAGAAAGATGATATGTGTAGATTCTGTTGCTCCAGGCAACTGATGAGGAACCTCTTTGACGTGCTTTGATTAATGCTGGCTTCTTTGATTCCATGATACTTGGTACCATCCCCACTTTAAAAAAAAAATCTTTACTACCACAGGGAAAAACATTAAGGACGCTTGCTTGGAAAACACTTGGGCTTATGTTAAGAGTTCTTATTCAAGATGAGAAAGTTTTGTTGCCTGTATTGTTCTCTCTGCTTTGAGCCAGTCACCTTGACTGCAAACCTGGACACCAGGTATACTCTCTCCTGGGGTACCACTTTCCATCTTTTAGAACCACAGAAAAACAGGAGTGAAAGGGACTTCCAGAGACCGTGTAGCTCTCCTTCCCACCCAAACCACTTCATTGTTTCCAGCAGACCTCTATCTGTCTCTGTGATGGAGGTTTCATACTCTCCCAGAGCGATCTGTTTCAGCATTTGACTATCCTACTCACTCACACCTTCAGCCAAAGAGATGCTTTCAGGAAACATTAGGCCTCCAGGGAAATACAGCCATTTCTGCAGGAAACTCTGGAAGTTGTATAAAAATATATAGAGCACATCACCTCAGTAAGGTTTGCTTTAAAAATGAAAAAGGATTACATATTCAGCTCAGGTGGGAAGGGATACAGTTAGAGTTGGAACAGCTGGAACCTATCAGGATTCCCTGGCTATGCCACAACTCAGGAATTTTATCATCATTAATTTTGAGTCCAGCAGTTTTGGATTACTCGGACCAGATCCCAATACCAAGTTATTTTAGCCTGATGTCCAGTTAACAGTAGAAGAAATAAAGCCAGCAACCAGGAGGAAAAGACGACCACCTATCGTGTTTCATTCAGAGGGCTGACATCCTCAAACTCTCAGTCCAAGAAAACTCTCACATGTTTCTGAGGGAGCTGTTCAAAAGCAGCGTTTTCATGAACGGATCAGTACAGCTGATAGAGTAAAGGCTATTCTACAATGAGCCAATGGCATTTTTATACTGCTCCAAGTTAATGTCGGTTTACACAGCAATGTGTATATTGATAGTGGTTTAAGTTAAGGGGGTTTTAATTTTTTTAATTTTTTTTTTTTTTTTTACAAAACGTGAATTCCCATATGTCCTACTTTGGTAGCTTAAAGATTGTAGGAGGTCAAAAAAAAATAGGTCAGTGAAAATAACATTGCAACAAGAAATTAATTGCAAAGAACGTTTAATATGACAGGGGACTACATAAAATCCTATTATATTTCTTCACTATCCTACTCAGTAGTCTGTACTACTGCTATACTCAAAGGCCAGGGCAGTCTCCCAGGGTAAATTGCTACATTAGTTTGACATTTCTGGCTCCAATTAACCTTATATTTGAGCTATTTTCTGAGGGTTTTTTTTTTAAAAATCTGTGATAAGGTTATGTTTTTCTATTAGAGTTTCAATTGCTTAATGGCCTGTTCCTGATGCCAACCCCTCTTTAAACACACCCTAGGTAAGAAAATTAGGCCACAGTTTGACAATACATTGCCTTTGGCAGCAGGACCAGCCCAAGGAATTCCAACCTCTCCCTCCTTGCCCACGTCCTCGCAGGACAACACACTATCCTCTGCTTTGCACCCACCTGACTTCAGTGCTGCACTGCAAGCCAGGAACTAACCTGGCTTCAAAAGCTTGCCAAAAACTCTATTTTATCAAGTCTGAATTGTGAAGGAATCAAAAGAACACAGAAGATGCCTGATTTCAGGAGGAAAGCAGAATAAGATCCCACTTTCCAACAAAGGGCAATGTATCAAATCACACCTTGGATGTGGATGTGAGCTTGACTGTAAAAGTCAATATGGGCATCATGAGGGCAGGTATGGAGAGCATGTGCAGCCAGGGGGAGGCCCCTGAGCAGGATCCCACAGCACTATGCCCCTGAAAACAGCAAAGCAACCAAATTGCAGCTGCTGTAATCAGGTTTTGGCCTGAGTGGCTGTTGTTCATAGCGGTTCAAAGACTTATAAAAATAAAACGTGGTGGCCTCCACCCCAGGATGGGTGGTGCCAGGTCCTGCTCTCCTTCCGTGAGCTTTAAGGTGCAACTGCACCATACTCCTGATGTAGGACCACATTACCACGAGGGAGGAAGAGTGCCACGTTCTGCTCCTTCCTAGGCCTGCCTTCACATCTGCATCCTAGGAGAACATGCAAGGATGGTGTAAGCTGCATTACAGAGGTCTTCCATCTGCAAAGTAACCTTGATCAAGAGAAATCAAGATTTACATCCTGATTTATATATTCAAAGTGGAATCAAGCCACGCAAATAATTGTGTCAACAAGGAAAGAGCAGGACCAAGGTTTTGCTAATACCTTAAGCACAGACTGTAAGCACATTCACTCTGACACTACTTGCAGCTATTACTGGCATCTTGAATAGATATCTCCAATTCAGAAAATGCTGCCAGGGACATGTGAAAATTTGCTGAGAACCAAAGAACCCTGCCTAAAGCTGCAGATCCAGCCAGACCAGTATCTTCTGGGGACAAATCAAAGAGAAAAAAAATATGAAGAAATTCAAGAAAACTTTCTCTGTGGCCACTTGCCCAAATAATGTTCAGTGAATACTACCACCACTGAAACTAGCTTCCTCCCTCTCCACAGACACAAACATGTATTTGTTATTTGAACTTCACCAGAAAGTAAATCCTGGGAATAAGCCTGGGTCTGTAATTTTCTGGCAAGAAGTTCACTCTGAGTATGAAATTTTCGAAACGTGAAATTCAAGCTATGTGACCTACAGTTTGGCAGAGGAGTCAGTTTTAATGCTTTAATCACGATTCTGATATAATGCTTACATTTATGAATGCAAATTCATTAGCTAGGAGCGTTTGCCAAAAAAGTATCTTTTTGAAACATTCCCAGTGTCAAGTCTGTTTATTTTAATGTTTCCAGAATGGAATTACTCAGGAAGTGAAACATCTTGAATTTCGATTTTTATTTTCATATTAACGCTTTTCAAATGGAAAGAATAATAGCTAGATTTTGCAGATCCGCCCAGCTCCAGTATTAGGTGAGGGGTAATAATGCCGCACAAAGCATCACAGAGACAACTACAGAAGTGCGAGAGCTGAGATATGGTTGGCAAGGAAACCACAATTTACAATAGCCTGGATTTTCATATGCAGAACCTCCAGCACTGTAATGTTAATTACGTACAGCGAGGCAACGCTCTGCCTCTGAAGTCAAGTCGCTCCATTGACTACCGCATGAGCCAAACTAAGCAAATACCCTGTGCTTCAGCATCACGCAGAATTTCTCTGATGGAGCCGATGGAAGTAAATGACAAAAGTCTCCTTTATGTCAGCGGACAAATATCAGGACCTTAGGCCTCATTTTGTTGATCTTAAGTCATTCTTAATATCATTTATCATCCAACACTCAAGGGTATGGCAAAATCCACACCGTGCAATACTCCTCTACTTAAAAAAACAAACAGATTTTGGAGATACACAGAGAGAAAATAATCACGGCTAAGATTTTCAAAATGCTGATACTTGTTAGGTAACTTAAAAGGGCATGGCATGGTCTTTAAAAGCACAGGAGCTTTTGAAATCACATAACACAAACAAGGACACTTATTTAGGTGCCTAAAGAAAGTCCAAGTTAGAAGTGAAGTTTTAGTAGCCATCAAAATATCCCAACACTAAAACGGTATTTCCAAATTACAGAAATGATTCGCATCAATCCAGAAATCCTGCTCAATATCTTATTAAAATAAGGCATACACAGAAATTATTAAACCCGATTAAAGCTGCTACTGAAACCTGAAGCACAAGTGTGAGTCACAGCCTGCGTGGAGATGCACAGACTGACATCAGACTTCAGGCAAATTTCAGCTCCAGTTCCTCAGAGCAACTGGCTGTTGCTCTCTCCCATCTTCTCAGGACCTCAGTATCACAAAGCTCAACCCCAAAATAAAGAAGCTCCAGTTCGGAGAAACCTTTCCAGAAATTAACTCTACCCCACATACCGTGCATTTTGAACGTAGTGGTGTGAAATACACATCCTGCTGCTAAACCTAACATCGGGAGAGATCCTGTGCCCATGGAAACTTGCTGTGCTCCATAGCAAAGCCCTGACTGAGCGAGACGTCCCCGGCCAGGACACGGGGAGTGTGCGAGGGTGTGAGGACCGGTGTCTGACCCGGAACACCGGTCACCCCGATGCCCCGCATCAGTGGAGCTGGGCATTATGCAATCTGCTGTCAATTTGCATTGTAAATGCGTTATGAGCATCACCTTATCCATCTGGAGGTTACCAGCGTATCATTTATTTATTGTGTTGTCTAAAAATTACCTTTAGAAATATAAATGCTAATCTGACTGTAAAAAGACTGCATCGATGCAGAGATTCAGGCCGGGGGATGTTTTCTACATTCATTAATGCAAAATAAACTGTTCCGTTTTCCAGGAGCTAAGGATCAAGGACTGTCTTTTACATAATTAAAACTCTGAAATTTTAATATTATCTTCCCTGCACAAGATTCAGAATTCAGGAAACACCTCTCTAAGTATTAATTGTGCAGAATAATATGGCTGTCGGTCTGTATGATCTCTCCATCCTTTGATGTTTAAATTGATCCTAGTATTCTGGAGACAGCTTCTGCAGAACTGATTTCCTTGTCTTTATTTTAGCTAGGTTCATTCAAAGGGCAAAATATCTAAGCATTCAGCTTTTGACCCTACTAGCAAATATTTAATATATGAATTAAACTGGACAGGGCTTTGCCAGAAGCTCTCTTCATGTTTTATTTCTGAAGCTATTTTTACCAACATTTAATCGCTTAAATGTAAGGAGATAAAGACATCTCTGACAAACTGTGTTTATTGAGCTAAATGCCATCGAGGAAAGCCCTTTTATTTTTTTTATAAGGGGTTCAGTGCACTTTGCATCTCTGGCTTGATTCTGAAACATACTGTTACAATCCTAGAGGATGATACAGTAGCTCCTATTATCACTAAATAAATGCACAAGTGGATGGACGCAGGAGGCAACTTGACAAAGAGATGGATGGATAAACTGGAAACTGCCTTTAATAGGCTCCCAGGATATAAAGGAGTGGTCTACAATCTCCAGTTGCTCTCCTGCCCTTTCTGTATATATTTACAAGGGCCCATTCTGTAAAAACCATCAGCAAGCAAACCACAGCCAGACACCTGATTAAAGGTCAAACCAGCAGCATCAAAGCACAAATTAAAAGGGAAAACCTTGATTTTCACTCCTCCTTCCCCTGCTCCCACCAACCAGTAGGAATTAGAGAACAGACTGCCAGAAGTCATCAAATTCCAAAAAAAATTGAATATCCCAATATTTTGGATATTAATTGCTATCTTTGGGATGGTCAGCAGGAGGAGGAGGAGAGGGTTTTAAGAATAAATAGCCACAAGGTGGAGAGGACAGCAGCAGAATTGGGAGAATGACAAAACCCGGCCACCACCAGGTGGGAAGGGCGTTAGGAAAGAGCGTGGTCAAATAATTAGCAGCTGGAAGAAGGGTCAAAATCAACCGGTCAGGGGGCAGCACGGAGGTTTTACCACTGGCTCCTGACTGACCAATGTGTAAGGAAATCTGCAGGCTGCTGCTGAGAAGAAACTGCTCCCAAACACTTGCCTCAGCTCCACGCCGGTCGCAGCTCACTCCAGAACAGCCCAGACACTACTGCTGCTTCTGCCACAATTCCTCTTTTTTGAGGGGAAAATAGGACTTCTTAGGATATCTCTTCACCTCCAGCAGGTAGATGACAAACAGGCAGTCTGCTATGGTAACTAGCTTTTTGTCTATTTAAACAGGGGGAAAGACATTCCCAAACTAATTCCAGTCTGCAAACCGTTTTAATGCAAGTAATTAAACATAATGGTCCCTTCCATTCCCAGCCATCTTGGCCCCAACTTACTTCTTTTAAATTGTTTTTACCACAACTTGTCACAGCAAAAGGCTCAACACAATACATGAGCTAGACCCACTGGAGAGGTTTTTCCCCAAAAGAGATAAGGGGAATTTATACACTCTTCCGATTTCAAGAACATAATTGTGTCTCTGTCTTTCAGAACGACCCAACCTTTGATGATCAAATCCGTCCTCAAACTGGACAGAGCACTGTAGAACTGGTTTCCTTGTCTTTATTTTTTGTGAGGTTTGTTCAGAGGTCAAAAATCCCAGCAAGCAGCTTTTGACTCTAACTAATCTGAGGGGCAGTACCACAGACAGGAAAACTCTGTTAATAGTAAAAAGACAGAGAGGCAAGTGCCAAGCCAAATTTTGCCACCACACATCCTACAGATTGTTGACAAATTTCCATTTACTGCCAGGGAGAGAGCAGTGTTGTAGCAGGTGAATCCTTCCACCAGTGTCCAGTCACCCTTTGCTGCCCCTGAGGAGGCCAGTAATAGTGGCTGATTTTTGTTATGGGGTAGTGATCTGTAATTTAAGTGGAGACATTCATCATTCAGAAGTCACAGTCGAACAAGCTGCTCAGTGATGACCCTAGGGCAGTCCCAGCCATGAAACCAGGCTCAAGCAGCAAGCTGGGGATATAAACACTTATGTTTAGGGAAGAGTGTTTACATCCTATCTCTCTCACTGCTTCTATTATTTAATAGATGGGTTGAGATCTCTTGTGATGTCCTTCGAGAGTCTATAAAGAATTACACAAGTTCCAGCAATCAAAAGAAAAGGGAGACTCTTAATAGTCCACACCAATGATCCACTCACGTTCATTGTAAATGGGCAAAAACAATGGAGTCCCCAAAAATCCAAAAGACCAAGTACACTGCTTTATTGCTCACAGGTGCATTTATCAACTGTTTTCCTACTTCCTTAAGAGCTAATTTCCAAATACAATTATTTTAACACCAATTGCAGAGCGGAGAGCTGTCTCCAGAAAAACAAAACAAAACAAAACCAAACAAACAAACAAAAAAAAAAAAAAAAAAAAAAAAAAAAAAAAAAACAAACCAAAAAAAAAAAAAAAAAAACAAACTGGGGGGGGAAAAAACCCTGAAATCTTTTTCTCAAGGGGCCTCTAAATGCATTCTCAGGCAGGATCCAGAAAGAAAGCTGTGATTTTTCATGGAGAGGAGCTGGAAGTCAATAAAATTCTGAAAACATTTCAGGGCCAGCACATCATACGAGAGGCGTTTGTGAGTAGATGATCAGGCACCTTTATGACTGTCTAGTTACCATGCCCATCTAATTACCTATTGGAAAAATTCTATCCATCATCTACTGTCTACCTCCAGTGAGAACAATGCTACTGTCCGCTCCAGTTTCCCAGTCAGCAGATTGCCAGGAACAGTAGCAATAATGACATCCCCTTCTGTCCTCACAGGAACTGAACACAGAAATAGAGCTGCTGGGATTCTTCTGCACACTTTCGCCAGCTCTCTTGCCAGGATCTAGCTGTAAGACAGACTGGATCCAGAGATGGCTTCATAAAGTGAAAAAAAACCCCAAAACCAAAACCACTCAAAACCACAAAAAAGCACCAACGACCAGATGTGCCCACTAATTGGGAAAAGAGGCTCTTTCTCTCATCCAGCTACATGAAACTTGCAGCATTATGCAAGAAAGAGCTTCAGCTAAAATATAAAAAAGGACATCAGAAGTCTTAGGATTTTGCTCCTGCCACTGCTCCTTGTGCAATTCACTTCACTCATCTATGCCTTGGTGTCCCTTGTCTAAATGGGGATGACAGTTCTTTCCCATGCCTTGGTGGTTTTGTGAGGTTTAACCCTTATTAACATTTGCAAAGCAGATTGGGACTGTTGCATGAATAGCTGAAAAGAATTTTCAAGGCTTTATTACTTGAGAGAAAAATATTGGGGG
>VZRU01013721.1:167907-190170 GCA_013398155.1 Pedionomus torquatus | reverse complement strand
TGGGGGGGGGGGGGGGGGCGGAGAAAGTCCAGCTAGGAGCAGAAGCCTGTTCCCCCTCTTGACGTGGCAGTGTTCAACTCCTTGGGCCCAGTTTAACCCTGTTCTGTAAGGCTGTTCTCTGGCTCAGCTGACGCTGAACGATCATGCTCTGCAACCACCTTTTTTCATACCCATTACAAAAGGTGAGCAATATTTATTGGTTCAAGCAGGGCCAAGGGCTGACATTAAGCAAATTTCAAGGGTTATTTGAAGTTAATTGAGTTTAATCATGTAATGATTTTATAATTAGTCATAGTTCCCAGTCTTGTACTGAAAAAGTCACACTTAAGAATTATTTAAAAGAAAATGAAAGCCAATTTAGAATAAGCAGGAGGAAACCACATCGGTGATTGGTGGGACTGGGTGAGGGGATCAGCAAGTGTTCTGGCTAAATGCACGAACCGCTGTCGTGCACTGAAGCTCTGCCTTTAAGTGCAGAGAGCTGAAGTCCCAGCTGGGGACTGGCGCTAAGGGTAAGGACAGCAGTAAGTTTCCCAAATGTTAGTCATGCTGACTTGGTGGTATTTCTCACAGGCAACGAATTGGATGGATCCTGCCACAGGGGAAGAGAAACTTCAGAGTTTTTCCACCTCACTGGAGCCAGGTCTACCTAGCTGATTCAAAAGCAAAAGCCAGGAAATTGCAAATATACATCCTTGAGACAGGGCTTGCCAGGGGAAACCTATACTCCTCAGTTATATAGAAGGTAAGTCCTACAACAAACTTTAAAACTTGAAGCAGGTGTTTGGAAGGTGAATCTGACGTACATTTTTTAAATCTTTTTTTTTTTTTAAAAAAAAGATTCCTGTGAAAATGGCATGCACAGCAATAAATGAGCCATACCCAAGAACAACATCAATGAGTTCAGTGAAATTATGACGATAATGCATCACCCATGCTGTCCCCAACTCTGCAAGGCATTCAGGACACCAGCAGATAGCCATCTGTGGAACACAGCACCTCAGAAAGAAAAATTATATGTTTGTTTAGATATAAAGGACCTGCTTAGGGCTAAAGGACTCACAGATCACACAGCTAACTACCTGCTTGGTAGCAAGTACCTCCTTGGTAACAATTCTTCCTCACTTCCTGCTAATTCAGGACACCCCTTTTCAGCAGCATTACGTGATCTTGATGAGAGGGGTTTTGCCATGTCATATTAAAACACAGTATGGAAGGGTAGGAGTTTGCTATGGGTTTAAATACTATGTGCTTCTCTCAAGGGTGGAGACAAAATGCAAGTCAGTCTCATGTGTTTTCACTGTCTGTGTCTCTATGTCTCTGGTACTGTGAAAATCCAGGCTCTGAAAGTTAGCATATCCTTAGGAAAACAGGTTGCTTACAGAGAAGAACGGGTATGGTTCCCACCAAAGCTGGCCCAAGGTTCAGGAAAAGCAACCAGCAGCGTGGGAACCACCTGCAATTGTGACTTTGGGGGCTGAGGAGAAGGTGAAAATATAAGGCTCTAACATCTTAGAGAAGCAGGAAAGCATCCCCCAACAATAGGAGCTGTGCTGTGTCCCACCTCACCTCAGAGGGGCAAAAGCCTCCTGCTGTCCCTTATGGTTCTGCTCTACTTCTATTTCAAACCCTCCAGAGCAACCAGGACCTGGCCCAGCTCCTGCCCCTGGTCTTGTCTCTCAAGATTAAAAGGTTTACCTGTGCAACAGAGCAGCCCCAAAGGGACGCTGACTGGTCCTGCACCTTGTCCTACTGCACGTGAGCTGTCACTCGGTTTCCCTGCAGTCTTCACCCTTCACCCTGGCATGGAATGGCACTGTCACCATTGGTCTTCCCAGGCCTGGCAGCGTGGCTCCTGCAGGTCCTTCACCCAAGGACTATGTGACTCATCTGGACTTAAGAAGTTCTCCTGAAAGACAGTTAAGCATTTATAGGTACCAGTTCAGTAAAGATGCTTATCGCCCTGCACAGAAACATAATTAATGATAAAATTATACTTCTCCTCATCACCCACTGATAATTCTTGTATAATTGTCTTGCTTATTTTCATCAAATTACAGAACTGATGTGTCCCCAGCCACTTAGCAATCATGAGCCACATGCAAAACTAGTTGGGACAATTCTTTTTTTTCTTCCAGATACTCAAATCATGTGGAAAATTCAGCCAAGGAAAAATAATCAGACAAACAAAAATTCAGAGCAGAAATAAAAATTTAGTAGAACACTCTAAAATAAATGAAATTAATTTAATTTCACTTCAGAAATAAGGTTTTGAAGTTATTCCGTCCTAAATTTATTTATAAATACATATTATAAATATAGATATATTCCAACTTGAAACGACCGGTTTTGCTTTGCTGGAGAGAGGATTTCAGTGATAACACTGTGAGACAAGACTTTCAGAGCAGACCATTAAGTAGTCAGATCTTCATTCTCTTAAGCAAAGGAATACCTTGGAGGCAACATTCTCCGTGTGCTGCTGCAGGACCTGAGCAGTTGTAAAGGCCGACAACGCTGTGGTGTCTGCCCAGCACAGCACTGCCTTTCAGAACACCACAATGCTGAGTGCTGCCTGATGCAGAACCTTCGTTCCCTCCTGACAGAAAAATAGAAAAAAAAAGATGATGGAGGAGATGGAGGAGTGTGTGAGGCCAGACTGTTGGCAGGGGCCATGCCATGGGACACGCGATGTGCCTGAGGGATAGCAGAACTGGAGACAGTCAACTTGGTGGCTGGTTCCTTCAGAGCAAACCCACCTCCCAGGACAGTTTCCGAAGGCTAATGCCTTTAACTCCAGAAGGCAGTGTTTAAAATGATGAGCCTAACAAAGGCCTCATTTCATCTTAAACATAATCTTATCCACAGTATTCTTACCTTCTCCCTACAGCCATAAATAATACCAGTGTATTACTTAATGATATGACTTATTTATTATTTATTTAAATGATTTATGTAGAGCCTATAGCCTTAACAACTATAACGATAATGATTCAAAAACCAGAAGCAACATGAAAAGGAGATGCTTAAATAATTAAAAGCCTCCCTCCTTTCCCGAAAGAGAGCCGAGGAGCAGTGTGTTTTTCTTTAGTTTTTAGTCCTCCTACAAGTGAAAGGGCAGAGTGCCATTGGCTAAATGCTGGCTTAGCAAAAGAAAAACAATAAATCAGAATAACCAGTATTACTGTAGCTCTTGTCTAGCCTTTCCCATCCACGCATCTCAGAGGAGGGCACGTACCACAGGACCTATTTTACACAAGGTGAAACCGAGGACAAGGAGGTGATACAAACAGTCCACAGTCACCCCGAAGTTCACGTGCAAAGCTGGCCATAAATCTTTTCTTCCATCTGCTGGACCAGACCTCCTCCACCAAGCCACACTGATCTCATGTTTTCTCCTCTTGATTTTTTTCTTTCACAATTCTCTGCCTTTTCAACATTCACCCTCTTCCTTCTTTATGTCCATCTCTCCTCCAGTGCCTCTGCTGTCAACTTCAAGCCTTCTTCCTCCCCTGGTGGCCTCTCCCTCCAGGTTTACCCCTCCTGGCAGTCACTTTTTACCCAGTTTTTCCAAATAGGTTTTATCCTCTGCAACTAGGCAAATACTTGGCAACTCACAGCACAAGTGTGTAATTGAGCACGGTTGTAAGTGGATTATCATTGAAATGACTGATTTTACACAATGCAGAAAGCTCAAGGCAGCAACAGGGTGCTTTGCAATTTAAACATTGGAAGGAGAAAGAAAATATTTTCAGGTTTCATTTTAAAACTTTCTAAATGCAAAAAACGGAAGCCGATTCCCCAATGGCAAAGCATAAATACACATTGTAAACTCAAACCACCAAACATTTGCCTAGCTCTAGTAAGGGGGAACAGATGAATTATCAGAATCAGACTTTACAGAGCAGCTGGAGCAGTAAAAAAATAACATAAAATTTGCAAAGATATTCTGGACTACTCTTCAAACAAGCGAAACAGACAGAAGTTCAATAACAGCAGTCTTGGGGTGCAATTTAAAAACGACCCAAGTAGATGGACAGTTGTCTCCAAGTGAAAACCCCAAATACCTACAGCTTGAGATGTCAAAGTTTACACCCGTGTTGTGGAGCATTCACAAAACCAGCACAGAACAAAAAATTCATGGTCTTGACTGGAAATTTCTAAAGCCAACCCCAACACTCTCTGATCGAGGGATCCTCTCTATCACTTTAACACAAAACTAACTCTTTAGCAAATGGAGTTTTTTAATTTCTTACTGATTTAATTGGGAGTACAAAAAGATAAATGCTTACAGATGTCTGAAAGTCTTTTTTTAAAAAAAAAATAAACAACCAAACATATTCCGGATACTGGACTGAGATTTGGGAAACTGGTTCAATATCCAGCTCTGCCACAAACTTTCTGCATGACCTTGGAAAAGTCATTTAGGTCTACGGATCCGCACTAGGAAGCTAATCCACCCAGATAATGCACAGAGACAGAGACAGGCACCAAAAGAGAGGGGATGCAGACCACCTAAATAATACATAAAGATATTATTTTCTCCTACTCTTCATCTCCTCTATTGAGTATTGCCTGTTCGATGCTGCATTATCTTTATGGCCTAGACTTTTCTCCCCCCCAACAGGATCCCAATTCATATACCATCTTGAATTATTGCATTAATTCAAATAAAAATAAGAATACAAATTTCAAATTGTTATATTTATCTCACTGGAGCTGCTTACATTGAAAAGATCTAACTGTTGCAGTGAACAGCTCATGAGTAATCTGCAAACTAAAAAGGCAATTAAACGTTTTGTTAAGTTATTGGAGGAATGATTCTCAAAACCACAATCAACACAGGAAAACCACAGTCTGCTCAGCGACCAATTGAGAACATCCAGAGATATGAAGTTTGAATGAAAAAAATTCACAACTTAATCTGCCAAACTACCTTCTTTATTCTCAGCAATAGCAAATAAAGGCAGGCATTTGTGAATAAGAACTATTCAAGATTGGAAGCAGGTACATTAGATATGGTGGACCGAGAAAGCAGATTCAGTCTGCTGGAGACAGACAGTCGCAACAATTTCCAGTGTCAAAGAAAAATCTGGCACCTTGTTAAATATTAATAAGCTGTCGGGGTCAAAATGTTTAGGTCCTCCCAACTCAGTCACTTTCATTTCTACTTCTCAGAAGCCATTCAGTTGGAAATACCCTTTCCTGTCTTGCCCCTCCTCATCCTGCTTTCTCACCAAGAATCATGCAAGATCAGATGAAATCGGACAGTAAATGAGTTGGCAGCCAAATGATGTTTTTGTCTCCCCTGCCTTTGCTGGCATGCATTCTGTTATTTTTAGTGAGGCACAGAAAACTTAAATACAAGAAAAAGAACAATGAGAAGACTTGGTTTAGCAAATCTCTGCCGCATTTTCTGCAGGTTAGTGTTATTGATTACTGACACCTAAGGGTCTGACACATAATCGATAGACCTCACGACCCACATATGTGACATGGCCTGTGGGGGCTTTAGAAACAAGAATGAACATGGCAGCTCCATCCGAAGCTTTTCATATAATATTTATTTATTTATTTGCAGGCAAAGCTGTTTCTACTCAAATTACCGTCATGGTGAAAAGTGGTGTCAGAGGGGTTTGCTCATTTCTTCTGCTGGTACCTGAAGACTGAAGGAAAAAATAGTAATAACTGTTAGTGAAACAAAAATCTAACTCTACATCAGCTATCTAGGAGCTGAAACTCCCCTTCCCTCCAGAATTCAGTTACTTGCAATGTGAACCAGTCATCTTAAAGAGAAAGAACTGCTTGAGTAAGAAAGAGAGGCAGAAGGTTTCTCACCAGCTTACCTTTATCTTTCTGCAAGGTACCAGGGTAGCACAGACCAGTGTGGAAAGCACCAGTTCAGCTTCAGAAGACAGAAGCGCCTCTTTTCTGCTGTACAGTCCTCAAAGGTAGCTGGTAAGAAAAGCTTCTATACTGCCGTTTGCAGACCACAATCTTCTCCAAATGTAATTCTTTGGTTTAGTGTTGTCTTCTCCCAGTACAAACTGGTCAAGTCTGGATCTCCAAAAGCTACACCAGATGTACTCATTTCCTTGACTGAAGCATTTTTTGTAGCTGGGATTTTACGCTCCCAGAGTTTTCCTTTTTCTCAGAGGTCACTATCTTTGCTGTTTCTGAATGGGTATTGTCTTCTCTCAACATTGTTCACTTTCAGCTTTATGAGTCTCAGTGCCAAATACCTATCCATGCAGTCTTCAAATGAAGGCAAACATCTGAAATTCTCCATCTGGATTTTCAGATATTACTAAAGTTCTTCCTCCCGTTTCTGCAGTCTTGTGTCAATTACCTCCACAATTTTTCTAGTTTGCTTGGGTTTTTACTGTTTGAGGGGAAATTACTATGAATTAGTCATTACATTGTTGTTGCAAAATTTTAAAGCCAGCCCCATACAATTAGGCCATATGCAGGCTGCTCACGATAGCACCCAAGATAAATGCAGGCATGGAATTTCATGAGCGCAATGAGCAATTGAGAACACTCACTATGTAGTACAGTGGATCCTGGCTGGAAGAAAACAGGGAAGTAGGAATGTTAAACATGCTCAGGTGGTCTGAGTAAAGCTCTGGGTCTACATCTTTGCCCGCATGAACTGGTATTGTCACACAGCAAGCCCTGCGACACCAAGGCTGAAGATCAGCAGCCATAAGTCACAGTCCAGTCTCATGTTAGCACAGCGCTCTGCTGCATAAGGACCAGGTTCTTCATTGCTTCGGAGACTTCAGACATATAGAACAGATAATGTCCTACTACAGCTAGGCACCCTGCCCAATCACAGCAAGTCAATTCTTTCCTGGCTGAGCAAATCCATGCCAGAACAGTCTAGACTTTTTCATAAATGAGCAATGGCTTTTGTACAATATCTGCCTTTTTGCAGCAAGCAATATAGCTTGTGTTCAAGCCAGCCCCCAGGAATCACTGGGTGGGGCTGTCTGAGGCCACAGGAGGCATCCTGCTGTTCTCTTCCCTGCAGACTTCTTACCCCACTTCTGTCACATTGACAGTTTCCTGGCATATTCTGAAGGAGAATATGTTTCTGACCTAAAGCTATGTGGACGTTCAATGCTTCTTCCAACTCACAAAGAATCGAACTGCTGGAACCAAAGGGTTCCCACCAATAGCAAAAAAACAGGACAGAAGCTGAATCTCACAGCAGTGCTTTCTTGCATTAAATGCCCTACAATAGCACCTAATCTTGAAATATCAGTCAGCAAAAGTCAACTGAGAGGCTGTTGACAAGTCCCTCCACAGTCCTGTTCTCTGTGCCAGCTTCTGTGTAATGCTGAAAAGATTTCAGTTCTAATAAATTCTTTGTCAACATGAGCAAAGTTTTTACTAGGCCAGTGAAGCGTGCACTCTCTAATGCATTTCGTGTACTGCACTGTGTGTTGTAGAGGGGCAAATGTAGCTTAAGAAAGAGGTAGAAAGAAAACGTGTCGGGACACACACACAACCCACACTCACCTGGTGGCCTTAGGGTCAACTACAGCTCTCCGATCTCGGGATAGTACTGAGCAAAGCTTGGCAATTGAACCCTTTCCACTCAAATCCTTTCCTGAATATCTAACTTCAGTGCTTTTCTGCCCTCCCTTAATAAAGACATTGACTCCTGATGGTGGGAAGCTTCACCTCAGTGTTGTGCCCCACTCCAAGCTGGTTGCATTCAAGGGAGCCTGGCAGGTGGCATTTGGCGCTCCTGGTCTGTGAAGTGTTCAGAATCCTTGAGGATAGAGAACACTACACATTTTACCCCCTCACATCTTACACAAGCCAACTACCTACTCTTTTTTTATTATTTATTTTTCCCCCCTCTAGTTCTCGTTTCCTGCAAGACACTGTTATTTTATAGAGAGCGGAAAAATACCATAAGCAAGTCAGAGGCAAATAATAATACCCATTCAGTTCACCACTAGAAAGCCTATGAAGATTTTCTCTTTCCACAAGACCCAGCAATATCCTGCATGAGAGATGCCCTGCTGCTATCATTTCAGAGGTGCAATCTCTTTTTTTCATCTTTCCTGCTGCAGAAAATTCCTCATCAGCTCCTGGTAAACACTATTTCTGTTTTAGCCTGTTGTGCCGCATGGGGAAACACACCGCTGGGTGCAGGATCCTCCTGGTATCTATTTTACGCCTCCGGGAGTTTTCCAGCAGCCAGCAATAATATAAAAGATCACCATGGACTGTGATGTGACCAATTACAGCAGACAGTGGTTATTTATAGAAAAAGTCAGCAGCACTGAAGCTTTAACACCAGCCAGTACACCCCTCTGCTTCCCATCACCAAGGGCGTGTGCAAGCATCCTGCAACACCCTGTGAAGCAAGGAGTTTTAAGGCAATTACCTTGGTACCTCACAAAACTGTGGAGATACGTGGCATATGCCCACAGGACAAGGAAGGAGTAGCACTTTACAGACACCGTCTCTTCCAGCTGCCAGAGCATATTTCATTTTCATAAATTGCTGACCCCAGATGTCACTTCCATTCCCAAATCCTCGTCCACCTACTCAGCAGCATAGCACATTAGGGCACAGCACAGTCGATGCGTGTAAGACCCTGTAACACACACCTTCCTGATTCCTAGCTCTTTGCAAAGTGTCCCTTCTCATCATCTCCAGGACCTGCTGTAAGGGCTGTCCAAATATTGCAGTGCAAGGGAAGACACGTTAGCTAGGTACCTTGCTGAACTTCCCCAGTCATGATATCAGCTAAATTAGGTGATACAGTTTTCCTTCTCTTGATGCAAAGGTGGAAAATCCACCAAAAAATATGAACAATCACAGTAACCAAGTGGGAGGTGCTACTTCCAGGGGTCATATACTGCCTCACCAAATCCCTGCCGCAAGGCAAATAACACTGATGGCCCCCGACTTGGAAATGCCCGTTCTCAGAGCTGACACGCCGGAGTGTTTGAGTGATGAGGTTTGTAACGCAGGCACCTGATACCACTCACTGAAGATAGCTGGATTCAAACCGTAATTTCCCAATTCTTTTGCTTCTGGCATATTTAATACCCTATGTGAGTGTAAACCCACTCTTGGAAGCTGAGGGAAAAAGTTCATGGCCCCTTTCTGAGGTGAGCGTTTACAGCAGAGCGGGTCGCAAAAGGCAAGGCAATATTGCCATCTACTGCCCTGGCACAGGAACATCCCCTCTGCCTCTGACAGACGCCGCTGAAGATGAGATCAATGTTTCAGGACAAGGAATCTTTTAATCATAATGAAAATGTGATCTTGACTGATCCGAGGTCACATTACATTAATACAGTCTTCAAAGCTTTTTTAATAATACAATTAACGATTTCTGCCATACCATTAAGAGAATTAAAGACCAAAAAGCTTAAGGGGTATTGACCTATTCAGTTTCAGTTTTAAAAGAACGTCAAAGCAATATGGACTTTTTTCCTTTTTCCCCTCCCCCTCCCCTTTAAACTCCCAGATACATAATTCTTAGATGTGTTGTTCTATTTGTGTTCGTGGATATCACACTTTTAGTAAAGAATTGGATAAGCCCGTAGAAGGGATCTCCATTCTGATTAGCTAACCCCTTTTATCTCGTGAACCAACAGGTCAAGCTAGGACAGCTTGAGCTAGAGTATGAAGAAAAACAACAACATTAATTAGGAAGGTCGAAGCTACAGTTTGATGCAGAGAGAGACTTACTTCCACAAAGGCGCTTTAATTCATCACCACGCTTTCTGCCAGCCAACAGTCTCAATCTCTTCCTTAGCCTACCATCCCGCTAAAGCTCTCATCCGCCCCTTTGCAAATGACTTGGAAAGCTTTAAAGGAATTTAATAAAGCCCAAAAATATATCCCGACGAACGTTTACTCATTCCTCAGCACCAGAAGCCACAGATTCAAATGGCATTTCTCAACAAGTGGAGCTATTAGTCGGCCACTAACTTTAGCCTGAGCATCCCTGGGTTGTGGCTGCTCCCTTGGCAGCAGTGCACGAGGTGGGATTCTGGTTCCTGTGAATACTCACCATCAGGACAAAGAGAGGCTCACACTACCCGGAGGTCACGGTGATGGCCAGAAAGGTCGGACTGACGGACACTGACAGGGGTTGTTGTATGAGCAAGGCTGGCATCAGAAGGCAGCACCACAGTGAGTTTCACCCTGGCTGAGTCCCAGCGTTCAGGAAAGATTTCAGCCAAAGTGGCATTATACCATGTGCCTCTGCATCAACAGACTTCTGTTCTGCGCTTGGCTGTTTGCTTTCTTTTTTTCCCACTCTTTTTTTCAGGCATTATATATAAAACTTGGCGGCCCGTGTTTACTTTTAAGAAAGGGCAAGTGAATCCAGGGTAAGTCGTTTTGAATGGCTTGCAGATACTGACAGGGTTTCGTGAAGGAAAGCAGACTTGTCTGAGGCTTCACGCTACTCCTGGGCAGGATACAAGAGGAGAGAACCAGAACTGCGCCTGTGCATGAAAAATTGCAGATGAAACCAGGGGACTGTGGAAAATCTATAGCAACAATGAAGAACACAACTCAGCGCGTGTCATCACCATATGAGCTTATTGTCCTGGGCAGGGGTTCAACCATGGGATTTGGCAAAGATGACTCTTTCTGATCAGAGCTACACCAATCCACTGCTACAAATATACCGAATAATCTGGCATCCAAGCTGCCAGGAGTGTATTTCCCAGCATTTCTGAGGTCCTCTGTAGCAGAATACTGGCTGCCTTCTGGATTTCTAATACAATTGTTTTTTTCCCTTGGCTAGGACAGGCAATATTGTCTGTCCCGATCTTACGAGGTTGAGAGGTGTATTATCAGAATATGTTTTACCT
This sequence comes from Pedionomus torquatus, assembly GCA_013398155.1. Classification (NCBI taxonomy): domain Eukaryota; kingdom Metazoa; phylum Chordata; class Aves; order Charadriiformes; family Pedionomidae; genus Pedionomus; species Pedionomus torquatus. The sequence goes on along the minus strand of VZRU01013721.1, from coordinate 179,314 downwards.
CCCTTCAGATCCCATTGCTAGAATGGCAGGGAACAGGGAATCATCTCTATCATTATAATTACGCTGCATCAAAAAGAGACAGGCTGGTGTAAGACACCACAAGACTGTGACCAGGCAAAAATACAGAGGCAAAAATCAAGCACTTCTATCGCTTGTAACTGATGTCAGCACTGCCTTTGGTAGAAACCTGCCTTCCCATTCCTCTGTAGGGCCGCAAAACCGCTCTGCAAGCTTGGGCCTGTAAGTCAAAAGCCAGGCAAGGACAGAGCACAGCATGGTAGATCCATCTGTTGGAAGCCAAAGGCTCTCTGAAGCTCTCAGTCTCAGTTACCTCAATGAGTAGAAAGACATAAGGTCCCTCCCTCCCATCCCCAGCGTGGCAGCGCCATGTACTTTGCGATCTATTTGACAACTCACACGGATATTACCTATCGAAGTGCTAGTGCCTTTGATGCCTTAACTGTTCAGGCAGGACATGCTAAATATCATCTTGCAGAAACTTCTGATGTCTACAGGGAGCAAGACCCCTTCTTGACCTTTTCTCTTGCTATTTTGCTGGTTTTGTTCTGTGCTTCTCAGAGCTGCTCCTCCATTCCAGATGCACAAAAGAGGTCAAACTAGCAGAGGTGGCTTGTGCCAAAGGCTTTGGCTTCTACCAAGAGGCGCTTTAAAAGGAAGATATTTGTGCTTGTGACAGAGAGCAAAGAGGGACAATACGTCTTTCACTCCGATTGATTTACCCACCAACCTGCTACGCAAACAATAAAAGCAGCATTTCAGTCTGTATTACAGCAGATGGGCTCTGCATGCAGCACAAGAGAGACAGCTTTAAAAAAGACTGAACCAGCCCCAAGATCTGGTGAGGATGGGGGAATCAGAAGCCTCTTTTATATCACGCGGCTTGAAGACAGCATTTACCCAAAATTCATCTTAACTAAGATACTTATCAAAGGCTTGGAAGAGAGGGAACATGCCAAGCAAGAAGAAACTTAGAAAATGAGTCAGTTGAACTAATCCTTTTAGGAAGGATTTTTCTCTTCTCCCTCCCCACTCCTTGCAGAAACCTGGAAGGGGATGAGCGGTTCCAGGTAGGAGGACTGAAGGTATGCTGCACATCTGCATTTTCTCAAAGCAGCATGAAATTAATGTCTTTATGTCAAAGCCACTCCTGTGGCCAGAGGGTACACATAGCTCCAAAGGGTTTCTCCTGTCATGATCGCTGACCTTTAACATACCACAGTCCAGAGAGGCTGAGCTATTAATTTACAAATCAGTTGTTGGTGAATGAATACCGACATCCCCAAATGGACTCATCATGGTGAATGCAACCTCTGGTCTCCTCCCTGAGAATTAAAAAAAAAACCCCTGCCCCCCCCCCGAAAAAAAAAAAAAAAAAAAAAAAAAAAAAAAAAAAAAAAAAAAAAAGTTCAACTTCATCTAAGTGTCAGGTGGCTGTGAGAAAAGAATTCTTCCAGATGGAGTTTATTGATCTTCCAAAAACGGGGCCTTCAGTTTAAATTAAAGCAAAAAAGATTTCTTCAAAAAAACACCACCAAAAAAAAACCCCAACAACCTTCAAGCCAGAAAAATTCAATAAAGCAAGGATAAAGTCTAAGGCAAATAGAGAAGATTAAACTGAGACTTTACCATAAAGTTGGATTGCAAGAGGAAACAAATTGAAAAGCAGACTAATTACGAACTCCTAATTTTGTCTCCTGTGTACTCAGATTTTATTACATGTTCATCTGTAGTAAGAAATATATAAAGGAAGGCCTAAGTCAATAGTCAAACAACCAGCTACAGCTGGATGCACGCTTTGTTTATGCAGTTAAGCAATAGACTTGACAAAGCAGAAATTCTATTTGGACATCTTAATTTTGTTTGTTTCTGCAACTTTCAGGACACTGAAATGTGATTTGAATCACCCCTAAACATCTGCAAATCGACTGCTGTGTTGTACTGGCCTGCCGAGGCTTTCCTTAGGATCATGGCCCAGGTCGGAGGAATCAATCCCAGTTACGTCAGCCAAGCACTCAGCTTCAAAGATGTCACTGAGCCTTTGCTTGACATAGTTAATGCCAAGGTGCCAGGTTAGCCTGGGTTTCAGGCTAATGAGTCCAGACAAGTTAGCTGTTTTTTCCTACTTTGGCACCTACTTACAAGGGAGTCTTTTGCATGGCTCACTTCTCATAACCAAGTGATACTAGTGAAAAGTGGTTATTTAGAAGTGTTTAATTTGTATTTCTAAACCTCCAAAACTTTAACACAAAAACCATGGCAGAAAGAAAGCATCCAGTTTCTGTGACCTCCAGCAGATCCTTCAAGAGCAGCCCATGAGTGTCCAAACAGACCCTGTAACACATTAATATCATCACAGCGGTGGGAGGGAAGGTTATTAGCCCCAGTTACTGGTGTCATAAACTAAGAGTTGTACAGAGCTCCTACCATTTAGCAGACAGACGTCTCCTGCCACACTAATCACAGAGTGTGATCCTGCAGGTCTGAAGGACCGAGAAATCATCACAAAAATAGAGTTAGCATTGGGCTTACAAAGAGTGAGCAAAAGAAGAGAGAAAGCTTTGAAATGGTTGCATTGCAATCTTTGATTAGGATGGAGAACTGCCTTTAACGTACAACTTTATGTTTGCACTGAAGTTCTAGTTAACATTCACCATCTCAAATAATTTAAAAAATAAAAAGTCGCTTAGATTGTCCACTATTTAATCTGCTCTTCTCTCCTTTGGAATGGTCACATACAAAAACCAGCAGGAAAGAAAGAAACTTAGCAGTTAGGGCAAATATAGACCATCCTTGCTTTTCTAATGCTGAGACTATTAACAGTGTATTATATCACTGCTGCTATTACATGATAAAAAGAAAAGTGCTCTGTGGTACTCTGAAGCAAAGTACATAGTAGACAAGAGAAGAGTCAGAAACAGAAAATTAGATGTCTGAGTTTTTTGAGCTGAGAACCACTTCATGCTGGGAAACCATGAAATACAACAGGGAGAAGCCCCACCCAGGATTCCTGGTGAGACAGAGGATGAAGTGACACAATCTGGGCACAGTTTACATTTTGTGCTACTCTCTGACTTCATCTGGACTTCACAAATATTTGAAAACCTCAGTCCCAGGCCCACTCAACATAAACTCCAGAGATACGACGAGACTGAAGACTGAATGGCAAACACAAGACAAGCTTTATACCAGACCATCACCCTCGTTCTCTGAACCGGTAACCTTCTTCTGCAGAAGTCAAGCCACCCAGTGATGCACTTAAATCTCGGGCACCATCTCAAGCACCCTAGAGATGACGACAACGTTAGGCTGTGTGATGGTGCCATCTCGTGGTTATAACAAACATGATGCTGGATCGAGACCACGATTTCAGGAGTATGCTGCAACCTCTAAAAATACCACATTAAAACAGATACCTCTTAATTCCTCCACGTCACCTAAGCTTTACAGTCTACCTTCACCATCAGGACACCCACAAGTACAAAAGTACTCGTAATCTCGAGTAACTCGTAATCGTAACTGTAACTGGGCCTCAGACTATGTTCAGGCTTCTAAAAGGAATTTGAGAAACTGCAAAACCTCTCTGAAAGGATAAGAAGAACTAATCAAGGTCTGGAAAATCTGCCTTACAGAAACAGATACATAAAGCCATGCTGTTTGCTGATGTCATGACAGAAGCACAGAATTGTCTCGGTTGGAAGAGAGCTTTAAGATCATCAAGTCCATCCATCGATCTGACACCACCAAAACCACCACTAAACCACGTCCCTAAGCAGCACGTCTACCTGCATCCATCCCCACACAGAAAGGATCTTGATAGCACCAGAGCCATAGCTCAACGTTAAACGGAAAAGCAAAATGCATCATAAGAGACTAAACCAAAATGAATTCAGACTAAAAAAATTGAGTGCACTTGTAAACACAAAACTTTAGAACAACTTGCCAAGGAATATGGCAGATTTCCCACCGCCCAACATCTGAAAATCAAAACTGTCATATCAAAACCATTTTTCTAAAAACTGGGTTGTTTCAACCAAACCTAATGATTTTTGATGCAGCAGCCATGCATGAAATTGTCTGGCTTACATTATGTGAAACATCGTGACAGATTAACGTAATGAAATTTCTAGCCTTAAAATCCATATGTTTACTTTTCTTGAGAGCGATTCAAAGACTTTATTCGGTTGGCACACACCCACCCAGATCACTGCTAACACTAATGCCGATGTCTAACGTCTTACCTGCAGGCCAGACTTAAGTTTCTGTGCTTATAAGAACAATAGGTACAAATTTCCTTTCATCACGTCTTCCATCTCTCACGCACACACACTTACCTCTTTGTCTCTAAAGCCGAAATACCCTCGTGTCAAGCCACAACCACCAGAGTGTAGATTCACAGAGAGATTAAAGCCAAGGTCTTGAAAACCTTTACTCCAAAAATTGGAATGCCTTTCAAGCCTTTGCCAACTTTTCCAGCACTCTGAAACAATCCTGCCCCTGAGTAAATGCAGATTTCTTTTAAATAAATGAACTTCCACTGTGAGAAAAAGATGTTTGTGCTGTTAGTGTTTTTTTTTTTCTATTATGTTCTATTAAGATAGTGAAGATATTAGATCTGTTTCTGCTTCAGACCCTCTTAGGATTCTTGTGATCTCACTAAGAAGCACTTCAGAGTGCCGAGAACAAGTTGCAGTTCAAGCTTCTGAACTAACCACATACCTTAAAGCACTAATGTAACAAACAAAAACAACAACCAAAAAAAAAGGGAAAAAAAAACTCTAGCCAGACTAAATGTTCTGTAAGTCAGCATTTCCAAAGGAATACGGATCATGCCTGTGTGTTCCTGCAACCTGTAACCCAGTACTGTTAAGTGGGATCTCAGAACTCCCAGCTCTGGTTCTTTACCAGTTATTCACTGGATATAAATAGTGGGCAAATGTCTGTATCCCCTTATTCTACTGTTTCTGCTCAGTGTGTTCTATTCACCAGGCAGGGTAGATGAACAGGGTGTAGAACATCCCTAATTGTCACAAGTTTTGATTAGAAGGACGATGTGATCACTTTCTTTGATTATAAAGTATGAAGCCATCTGCCAACACCATCTCATCAAATGTACCTTTGCTTACTTCTATAGTATGCCCAGTGGCTATCATGAGCATTTTTGACAAAAAAAGTGTTACTGAGAAAACAAAAACCTAAACAATTCTTACATACAGGGAAAAAAGCAACTTTTCTGTGAGAACAACCAGTAAAGTGGCTGTTAATGCAGCCAGTGGATCACTGGATAATACAGAGGTGAAACAGAAATTTAGTTTGGGGAGACTGTTTTTTCCTCTGACTCAAGGTGTCCCTCGATATAGAATGAATTTCATCAAATTAGGTGGCTGCCCATTCCACGTACAGTACCTTATCCATCTTCTTTATTCTAATACAAATTCATACAGAGTTTCTATATGGGGCCTTCTTAGATAAAATTTTCTCAAAGACTTAAATCAGATTAAACTTCTCAACTGTCCCCACTTGCTGGAACAACTCCAGTTTACCTGACCTTGACAAGTATAATATAGGCTATTACAAGCAAACTAGACATGAGGCTACTGCAACTCCGGAATCAGCTTTCACAAGGAGAGATATTATTATTTTCTATCAATACTTAGGAGCAACTGGTGTTGCAACTCTTCACAAATACTGTATTATTTTTTTTTAAAAGGTATGTATTTAACCGTATATTAAGTAAGAATTAGACTTCTGCACAGGAGGACACAGTTTCTAGCAGTCTTTATTGGATGCCCTTTACAACTTGATGAATCAACAACCTGAAGATCCACTTCTTATAAAGTTAGTCCTAAATGTATTTTCTTTGAGACAAGAGAACCATAGCACCATGATTAAGGTTGGCACACAATTCTGTGTTTTAATTCTCTTGGCAAACACTTGTAAGTTCCAATTATAGCTTTTCTTAAATATTGTTTAGAGAGATGCCTAGAAAGGTCTGATTTCAATGTCTCAGGCATATGGCTTACCAAGCAGCTCAAGAGGGGAGGAGCTACTTGGATACATGAATAAATGCTACGTTAAATTACAACCTTAAACAAAAACAGGGTAACAGGGCTACGTGTGAGCAATTATGACATACAGGGGCAAAAATATACATCCTGACAGTGCATCTACAATGCCTGCCTACAGAGCTGTCTCCCTGGAAATGCTGGATTAGTTTCTGGAAAGAAATAGCTATGTCTCCTTGTTCCAAGACACCCACTTAAGGAATTACAGGCTGCTGGATCTATTCAGGTTCATCAACACTCTTCTGCTGCTCTCCACTGAACCTTCCTCTTTGCAAAGCCTTTTCTGCCACTGGACAAAAGATCTGATCATCGAGTTTATAGATTCATAGAATGGTTAGAGTTGGAAGGGACCAAAGATCATCGAGTTCCAACCCCCCTGCCCTGGGCAGGGACACCTCCCACTAGAGCAGGTTGCTCCAAGCCCCATCCAGCTTGAACGCTTCCAGGGATGGGGCATCTGTTTCACCTGTAATCTTTAATATAACATTCAAGGTGGGTTTTTTTAGGGGGAAATTTCTAAAATTCTAACACAGAACCCGCTTGTGGTGAAGAAAAAAATTTCTTTAACAAGCCGTAACATGAGTCATCTAGTAAAATATGTTACTTAAACACAAAACATTAGGAAAGAGCCTACAGGAAATAAAACATGCAATATGTAATCTACACAAAGTTCTACACCCTGAACTGACACATAACACGAACTACAGTGCTGAATTTAAAGGCAGTTTAAGGCCTGTAGCTTGCTCACATCTGTTCTCTGTACCAAACTTATTCTGCACAAATGGAGTATGTGCGTCATCCGGTCCAGCGCAGGGTCTCAGGCAGAGATTTCTGCTAGAAAAACTCAAACAAAAGCAATTCAAGATCAATTTTTCTCTTTGAAAGGAAAGTTACAGCTACCAGATACCAAGGTGTGTTGCGCAACCTCTCTTCCATAATGCAGGATGCGGTTTCCAGAGAAAGATCTTCTTAATTCAGTATCTACAAGTCCTCCAATTCTTCCCTTTTGGACATCTCAAGCAATCCAATAAAATCTTTTCAGAGCAGGGAAACCACTAGGCTCAACTACTACTTAATTACTTGGTGAGAAGAAAAAGAAAAGGACAATCAGCAAAGATTTATTTAAAACAGTACAAGATGGAGAATGTGTGCCTTGCAAAAAAAAACGTTATCTTACCTGAAGAAATCTCCCCTGTGTAACAAATTATGAACAGCCAATTACAATTTTTAAGATCACACTGAGATTTTGCTGATTTCTGAAAGTGCAATTATGGTACAATTCTAAATTGTTTGGTGGCCTTGTCTCCAACTAAGCCCCCAGGGCCTGCTCTTTTTCTGGATCCTTTGCTTTGCGGAATATTGCCTGCACCTTGTTCTAAGTCCTCTTGCTCAGGACCCTGTGAGTTCAAAGTCCCTGCAGCTGCTGCGTCATCTTTTTTTTCTGTGGAATCTCTTGCCACTTTCCCAACACCAGGAATGCATTCAACGCCCTGAAATTAGAACCAAGGCAGAGGGAACACCAAATTACACACAAACAACATAAACAGTGACTCGATCCTAATATAACACACTCCTGTCAACCAAGCCAACCATAAACATGCAAGGCAAGAAACTTATCTGCACTGTTTGTATAGAACAGCTTCATTCCTGCTGCTCTGCCTGAGCTCCCAGAAGTGTCAGCATAAAGAAAACTGGGACTACACGGAGCCTTGATCTGGCTGGGTGGGCTCTGAAGCCATGACCACAGCACATAACGCAAGAGCGTGCATGACAGGGGCTAGTGCTGTCACAGCTCCCCCAGGAGACCCTTGTCTGAAGCAAACAAACTGATTTAATTGTGTGGCAACCAAAATGTGCTGGGGAAACAACCCCTACAGCTCTTTGTTTTGCTTCCACTCGCCCATCCTTTTTTTTTTTTTTTTTTTAATTCTTTGGAAAATCTNTTTTAATTACTTGGAAAAGCTTAATTACTGTGATTTGTTTTCTCAGATACACGTTCCCCTAACTAGGTTTAGGCTTCTTCCAAAACTCTCAGCCTGTTTTAGGCTTCATCCTGCAAAAAGGATCTAAGCACAGCCAGATCTGCAGCTCAGTAGTAGGATAAAATAATTAGGACCGTAAAGAGCTGGACTTACTCATTTTAAAGGTGTCACACTCAAGGCCCTGTATAGGCACTGAAAAAAATATCACTGTCCGGTTAAGAAAGCCACTGCATATGTAAACTTTGGAATTCACTGTTTGCCAGCTGGTTACAGTTCCTTTATCTCAGTAAGGATCAAACTAAAACATTTAGCAAAAACTATCCAGTACTTGTTAGCCTCTCAAACTACTATAGCTATACAAATTAGATCTATGAATCAATTATATGTGTATGTATATATTATGAAGCCATGATTACCTACATAAACCTATGGACCAGTAGTAAAAAATCACCTACAGTTGTCTGTGATGGTCTATCATATTTCATAGAATCACAGAAAGGTTAGATTTGGAAGGGACCTCAAAGATCATTGAGTTCCAACCCCTCTGCCATGGGCAGGGGCAACTCCCACTAGACCAGGTTGCTCAAAGCCCCATCCAGCCTGGTCTTGAATACCTCCAGGGATGGGGCAGCCACAATATCCACAAAGTTAAACCTCAGTATCTCACTAAAAAAGGAAAAAGGCCACCAAAGAAAGAGAAAGTAGTAAAATAGCAAATTAGTCACTGTACCTTATTCATCTGGTCCACATCTGATTGTTTGGGTTTACTGGTTTGAGCTTTCTCCATACAAGAGCCCACTTCAGCCTCTGGAGAAATGGGGTGAATAGTTTCATCCCAGAAAGAGATTAAAAAGGCAAATATGTCAGTAGACTTTAATGACAATTTTCACTTGAAAAACACACCAGAAAAAGCCACCTGAATGCTACCTTCCACCCCTCTTGCCTCAATTTGTTAATTACCCAAAGCAGGGTGTCGACACTATCACAAAAGTCAAAGGTGAACCACTGTACTGGAAACGAAATGTCTCTGGGTCTTTCTTAGCTTGGAAGTTCTGCTAAATAAATAATCCATTCATCTCTTAGATCCAGAAATCCATATTCCTTCCTCCTTTTCAGAAAATGCTGATACTCTGACCAATTCAGATAAAGGATTATAAAAAATCATTTGAAATTGATTTTCATTCTTGCTCAGTCTGCTTATTTTTTGCATTAGTTTCACATTTACATGCTTTATGTATATTGCTAACCTACTTCAAAACAGCTCAGTTCACTGGCTGGCAGACTTAGCCAAGTAGGATCAAATCACGTTAAATGTTTTGTGTTCCTCCAATCAGACCCAGAGGGAAATGTCACTGTGTTCTTGTTACTGAGACTATTTCTTATAAATAGATCTCTCCATTTTTCAAACAAGAATTCATTCAGAAGAAACTATTGCAGCTACGTGTGCCAACATGCTAAAGAGCTGTATTTTCATAGATACATGTATATATGCAGATAAGAAATATGTGTGTATGTCTATGTATCTGCACACATTCAAATCGAAGTACCAGTTGCAGTAAACAGTGCTGCAGTTTATCTGTACTGCCACTAGATGCAGCCACATAGCCTTGCAAAATTCAAAATTCTGACCTCAGGGTTACAGAAACCTGTTTTGGAATATCTATGACAGCAGAATGCTTACAGCAAAATTAATAGTATTCAAGTATTCAATCCTGAGTACTGGGGGGGGGGAATGTAATATAAGTACAATTTTCAATTTTTTTTCTCAATAATTTTGTTCCAAAACGTAGCACTGCATATGTCGATGGGGATCTAAGAAATAAGAGCAGAATAAGACTTGTCTGTTTTCATGGTTGTTGCCATAGATCCAAATCGGAGCTGACAATATTGAATTACATTGCGTTTTGCTTTCTGCATAAGAGAGTAAGTAGGAATGAAGCACCATATTCCCAAGTGATGCCCTGAAAACAGAATCATACAATAGTTTGGGTTGGAAGGTCAAGTCCAACCCCCCCTGCAATGAGCAGGGACATTTTCATCTAGATCAGGCTGCTCAATGCTTCATCCAGCCTGACCTGGAACGTTTCTAGGAATGGGACATCTACCACCTCTGTGGGCAACCTGAGCCACTGTTTCACCATCCTCACTGTAAAAAATTTCTTCCTTATATCAAGTTTAAATCTATCCTTTTTCAGTTTAAAACCATTGCCCCTTGTCCCATTGCAACAGGCCCTGCTAAATAGTTTGTCCTTGTCTTATAAGACCCCGTTTGAGTACTGAAAGGCTGCAATAAGGCATCCCAGGAGCCTCCTCCACGCTAAACAACCCCAACTACCTCAGCCTGTCTTCAAAGCAGAGGTGTTTCAGTCCTCAGATCATTTTTATGGCCTCCTCAGGACCCACTCCAACAGGTCTACGTCTTTCCTGTGCAGAGGGCTCCAGAGCTGGATGCAGTACTCCAGGTGGGGTCTCATCAGAGCAGAGTACAAGGGTAGCAATCACCTCCCTTGACCTGCTGGCCACACTTCTGATGCAGTCTAGGATACAGTTGGTGTTCTGGGCTGCCAGCGCACATTGCCACCTCATGTCCAGCTTTTCATCCACCAAAACCCTCAAGTCCTTCTCTACAGGGCTGCCCTCAATCCCTTCATCCCCCAGCCTATACTGATACCAGGGATGGCCTCGACCCAAGTGCAGGACCCTGCACCTGGTGTTGTTGAACCTCATGAAGTCAACACGGGCCCACTTGTCAAGCTTGTCCAGGTCCCTCTGGGATGGCATCTCATCCCTCGGGCACGTCAACCACATCACTCATATCGGTGTCGTCTGCAGACTTGCAGAAGATCTAAATTCCATGTGCACACGTGGAATACGTAAGTGTACTTCAGTGGTTTCCACTCTATGCTCCATCATTTTCCCCACTGTGTCCCCATACCACAGCTCTGAGCTCGTCTTTGTAATATGGTAAGCAGCACACTAGCTCACACGATAAAGCATTTCTGCACTCAGAAAATGTTTCTAGTTTATCTACTATTAACAGATAGTGTGAAGCTCTAGAAAATTCCCTTGTTACTTCTCAGCAGCAATCAGAGATATGCAGGAGAAATGCTGCCTTTAGGACAAAGCGAAACAAGGGAAACTCTCCCCTGGTTTTAGCAGGTGTTTTCTGTTCCGTACTCTCCCTTGGTATTTCTCTGGGTGTGCAATATGCACAGTACTGGGATAATACAAGAATACAAGCACAAGAAGCACACAAGTAGATTCCACACATACAGCAGATACAATAAATGTATTAGACAGAAGTTTTGTCCTGGTTTGAGGGAAGAAGAACCAAATACTTGT
>VZRU01013721.1:132543-167679 GCA_013398155.1 Pedionomus torquatus | reverse complement strand
AAGAAAGAAAGAAGAAAGTATTCTTTTCTCCAGAATCCACTTTCTGTTTGCTGATCTGATCATAGTTCTCTTTAATTGCCATTAATAAGAATTTAGCAGGATGGATTAAAGGAAAGAGGAACACCAGTTTTTGTTGGTTTAAAGCATGAGCAACATAAATATAACAGCTTCAGAGGAACCCAGCCTAAGGCTAAACTCTGACTTAGCTCTCCTGCGGGGTGCTGCAGAGAAGATGAAACACAATGTCTCAACCAAAGGTCCCCAAGCCAATACAGGGCAGGATAGATGTGGGAAGGCATGGGAGCAATTTGCTCTGCAGCACTCCTTGCTGCACTTCCAGAAAGGGACAATGTGTGCCCTTCTTTTGGAACCTAACACTTATCACAGCTTGTGCGCACGCAACAGAGGGGCCTGTCTGGATCCCCAAGCCAGCTGAACAGATTACAGCAAAATCCCCATATGAACTGTCAAAAGGTTTTCCTACTCCGTTGCTATCTTTTGTGAAGTAGGCAGAAAACGCTCCCAGCAAAAAGGATTTACCCTGTAGGAGAGTACTTTGAATCTTACAAAAGCCGTAATGAAAATGTTTGTGTTTCCATCCAAGAATGGTATTGGCAGTAAATTGAAGGCAATTAAAGACATCGCCCATTGGCCATACAAATTTCTTCTTTGTAATAATTTTAGAGAAACAAACCCCTCTCTATAACCCAGACATTGTCTTGTGCAACAGGAATTTTTCAGGCTAACTTCTACCCTGCTGTAAGTGCGCTGCAATGGGAGTTACAGTCACTTCATGCCAAGACTGTGCTTTGTTCAGTATCTCTCAGATACTCTGTAGTTTGATTTCATTACCTCATAACTTCTAAGAATTGTCCATTTTTACTGGGAAAAGACCAGTGAACTGGATTGCACACACTTTAGTTTCTCCATGTGCATACAACAGAGAAACCACCTATCTATTATCACAGCCTAACGCTTGATTTTATTTCTTATCTTTATACAACTACCATGGCCAAGCTCATACCATTTAACTCACTTCCCGAAGAGGATGACTCCATCTGAATTTTTAACCAGATATTCACTCGCTGGCTCCAATCTCCTGGTGCTTCCACCTCCCACAGTCGCTTCTGCTCCTTGGGATAAGTCTGCAAGAATTTCTGGCAAACTGAATAGGAGAAACCAGAGGGTAAAAGCATGAATGAGAGAAAAGTACGGTGGGAGAAGGAAGGTATTCTATCCTAGAAATGCTCTCAGACCTACTTTAACTAGTTCCTTTGGAAATCTTTTCTTCTCTCTTCTCATCTTCCCTTCTTTCTTTTAGCTGGGGCTTTTAGGAAAGCTCTGTGTGGAACGACTTAAAGAGGCAGGAGTGAATCCTGTCTGCCTGCTTCAGTCTAGCTTCCTTCCTTGTGAGCACAGAAATACAGGACTTGAAATGACTTACTGAGCCACCTTCTCCTGGCACTGCATCACAGAACTAGCGCCAGACGCTTTGCAGGTTTTAGACTAACAGCAGTGAGGGTTTTTTCACCCTCACCGCTCTGAAATGAAAGGTGTTTCAGTGTCTTCCAGCTTCAACCATTAAGAACGCTACTCTAATTTCTATTTATAAACAAAACCTTGGTATCTGTTCATTCCTGGGCAAATACCACTCTACATTTTACTACTGCTACCCTATAACCCAATGCTGGGGTCATTTACTACTTTGGGCGTGGGAAAACGGGCAGTAGAAAGAACCAAGAGAAGAATAACTGAGGTGCCTGTGTCAGATATACAATCGCCTTTAGAAACCACGTTCCCACAGATTCTTATCACTGTCAGTACACACTGAACATTAATATAAATTAGATAAACAATCAAATTTAGGTTTGCTTATGTTATCAAACTGAAATCTGTCTCGTTTAGAGGTTTCCTTACGATGTGTGCAGAGCCAAGAGGAGGCAAATGTTGTAGGACAAACATTTAAAAAAATTTAAAGGGGATTTTTAAGCTTTCCTTAACCACCGTTCTATCAGTTCCATCAACTGTACCAAGACAGCAAACTGTAAATAAAATTATTTTCATGCTGTCCTCTGTTCATTGTAGCTCATCATACCACAGAAAGGGTAATTTATCTTCAACGTTCAGATGAGTTTAACAATGTCGAAACAAAATCCCTAATTCTGGTACGTAAACATTTGTCTTACCATAATGAGAAGATCACTGTCATTAATTTCATCCAAGGATATCCAAACTACATTCATCATTTCAATAAAAGCTACTGAAAGTAACATACATACCAAAACAGGGATACCTGCTAAATGGCTTTTTACTTACTTTTAGGCCTCTACAGCACATTAAACAACATGCTAGTGAAAACTGTTCACATTTACTACAGAGATTCAAAGGTTGCATTCCTTTGTCAAAGCATGAGATTGAGGTTCCAATGAACTTAAAAACAGGCAGTGGCTTCAATATACTCAAAATTTAATTTACAGTAATAGTATTTTTATAAAAGTAGGACCCCGAAAACCCACTAAGAACATGATACAAGTAAAATTTATTCACTATTAACTCTAAACAAAACTGAGATGAAAGCGTAGCCTTGCAATATACAGGTAGCATGAACACGTGAACAGTGCAGCTTTCTGATCCGTGAGGTCTAAACCACTGATGCCTCCCACAGGAAAAAATATTATTGGGAGAAGAGAAAGAATGTTGTCAATACTATTCCTTCCTGAATTTACAAGCAGCAGTACCTTAGAAACTTCCTAGAGTACATCTGTATACGTTCTATGGCACATTCTGACCAAGAGAAAGAAAATATACAGTGAAAATTTGGTTGATGCTTATTAGGAAATAGCTGTAAAGTCATAAATCAATAGAAACGTCTCTCAAAAATGACAGCAAAGACTGTATACCATACAGACAGAAACTTTAGGAAAAAATGCTTTTCTTAAAAGAAAACAGTTTTATAAATAACACGAGCGTGGATCTTTTCTGTAAATTTTACTGGCAAAACCAGAACTTCAACCTGAACACAAAGAAGACACGTAACTACTTAGTGACCTTTTAAAAGGGCCGGATGTTCAAAGACAGTCAATACAAGGCACGTACTAATGTGATCGGATGAATGAGCAGAGCCTAAGTATACGGCTTATTAAATCTAATGTCTTACAAATGCAGTAGCTACAAGAGTATTATGTGCCTACTGTAGGCTTGACAACATCTTATGGTTCTTTTCCCTCTGGTGTCAAATAAAACGGGTAAGTCACTGTCTAGGGCAATGACACAGTTCTATTTCTAAGAGAGAATGAGGAAAGAATACAAAATGTCAAATAGGCAGTATGAGTTTTATGCTTTTCATTGTCTTACACAAAAATTGGCCTACCTTCCTACAGGAAATTCCAGAATTCTCAAGAAAAGCAACCAGTTGCCAGTTAATAACAGTTCAGTTCAGACAAGTGCACTGAACTCTTACACAGTTAAGAAAAATCCATCCTAGACCATACTGAAATTTATACATTATACATGACCCTTACCTAACATTTCCACATCAAATGATTTACCTTGATACATCGCAGCAGAAATAGGGCAGCTGATCCCCAAGGCATCCTCAGCCATGAAAGACTGACAGAAATCATGTAGCATTTTCATCCCTAGGCCACCTCTTCTGCACTTTCTCCGGACAAATATAGTATCCAAAACTGGCAGCAAGTAACATTGGCTGGTTGTACCATCACAAAGGCTCCCTGAAAGCAGACAGTAAAAAATACATTAATTTAAAATAAAAAGTGCTATTGCTGCACTAACTGCTGTATGATTCTAAATAATATTCTAATAAATTGCTGCACGAATACTGCCCTCATTCCTTTCCACAGGCTACGAGGGTGACCCCAGCTGAAGTGCATTTGCATAGACAGTAAAACACTTTCCAAGAGGAAAATTTGGGCCATCAAACTGAGAGGACTTGCTTAAGATGTGGTTGATAGGGCACATCATAATATTTTCCACGCTCTGATTCTGCACAGTCAGACCATCTAGATACAGAGGCAATGGACATAGGAAAGTTCGCTAAAGAGATGTAACTGGGCTAGAGGCAAAGAGGCGTAAATATTCTGAAGGTAATCTCAGTATACATTGCTCTAGCTTTTGGCTATTCTGGTAAATTACCCCACAAACTCTTTTTATGAAATACACTGAATCAGCCAACACAGTACAACCTAAATGCTCAGAAGGTCTATATTGCCTGATGCAGCATCTTCCTTTCAAAAAATCTATCACTCTGTCAGAGTTCTGCAGTTGTTCGGGATTAAAGCTTCAAACCACTGGAGGTGAGAAGCTCTCTAGATACCTGCCCATATTCTCCCATGTGCCATGCCACCCACAACTATCCAGCCTGGGGGCAGATCTCTGGGTGGTATTCTTAAATAGTTGTGTAACCCTAAACAAGACCTGAAAAACGTTCAGGAGACATAGCAATAGGAACGTGCTGGTATAAACATCCCAAGGATGTACCTGTTGTACCTGTCACGAAGGAGAAAAGAAAGGCAAAATTGCTGGGGAAAGTATTCCTCTCTGTTTCCCCCAAAGATGGGGTGCAATTATTAATAGACTCCAAGAGATAGCACTTGAGGTAGGAGCAGGACAGCAATGACGAATAAACGTACCAACATAACCATGTGAACAGTGTTGTTATCATATCAGATGTCAATATTACACAAGATAGCAAAATGATAGTCCTGATAGTCCATATAAGAATTTACATAACACAACCACGTGAACATTGTGACCGGTGATTATTTAACTAATATAATGAATGCCTATAGCAAATATGTTTTAACATGCTATGGTCAGATGTGTCATTGTCTCAACCCCTCGAGCCCCAGGTTGGGTGCCAAAAAGGACTGTTGTGGTTTAGTCCCAGCCGGCAACAAAGAACCACGTGCCGTTAACTCACTCCTGCCTCTGGAGCTGTGGGATGGGAGGAGAATGAGAAGAAAAAGGCAAAACTCATGGGCTGAGATAAAGGCAGTTCAACAGAACAGCAAAGGAAAGTGGAAAACAGTAACAATCATACTGATAAAGGAATAAACAAAGCACAATTAATGTACTACTTCTCACCAATTGGAACCCAGAAAGCCCAGCCCACTCGCAGGCTGCAATTCCTGCCCCCCTCCCCACCAGCTTCTCCAGGTATATACTGAGCATGATGCCATGTGGTGTTGAACAACCCTTTGGCTAGTTTGGGTCAACCACCTCAGCTGTGTGCCACCCCAGCTCCTCGTGAAAGTTAACCCTATCCCCATCAGAACAGGACAGATGGTCCTTGCTAATAAATACATTAAGCCACTCGCTTGAAATCATGGGGACACATAATGCTCTACGTGTAGACCAAATACAGACTCAAATATAAGCTCCAAACTACAAAACCTCAGTTCTCAGTGAAAACTGTCAAAAAAAATTATAACCAAGGGATTTATTCTACAATCACATATGGTAAACTCAGACAAGAGTCAAGAGAAAGTTGATTCAGAAGAGACATTCAGAGTCCGACATCAGTTCACTAACTACCTACCATATAGGATAATGTCACCATAGAAACATCANGAAAGTTGATTCAGAAGAGACATTCAGAGTCCAAAATTTTTACGTTCATCCTAAACAACCTTGGGTCCTATTGCAGGAGGTACATTAGCAATTCACGGAGCAATTTCCATTCAGTGCAGAACACCATAAAAACAGAACCTCAAACTACTTGAAAGCATAAGCATTAAACCCCAAAATGAATGGCCGACATCAGTTCACTAACTACCTACATATAGGATAATGTCACCATAGAAACATCGCACTGATTTATTTTCATTTTCAGAAAATATTTATAAAAGCTTTATGCTGCTTCTATCTGGGTACGTAGCAGTTTACTGTGTTGCTTCAATCTAGTCAAGACCTTCTCAGTTTTCTTTCTTACCACTTAGTAGTGTACCTACCACTCAGTCCAGGCTTCAGTGTCTTCAGACATGAAACTTTCATCACTTCACTAAGACCAGTTTCACAGATCTCCTATTGAACAGCTGTTCCTAAGTTCCAGTATAAGACTTTCACTTAATAAATCAAATTTTTCTTTATCACATCCTCACAGCCACCTTAAACTGAGATCTACTTCTATTCCTTGAGTCAGTGTCTAGTACCTTTTCCTGATAATCACCAGGTCTGACTTCGATTACTCTCTGTTCTAGGATGCCAGTTCAGCAAAGCACTCACAACTATAATTCTAGACCCCAATTTGTCAAGGCTGCAGCTCCCCATTTAGCAAGAATCCACATCACTCACACTCAGCCATACAACAAGAGTATGTAGCTACACAGTCAGTCAATTCACATCCAGGCTTGGTCCACCCCTGATTAATCAAAGTGCATGCTTAATTTCAAACACATGTGCAAGCACATTGTTGGAAAAGGATGCTGTATGGTGGTGTTAATAACCTTTCAATATTTGTAACACATGATGGGTAGTTACTCTTTTTTTAGGAGCCAAGAATTGGAGTATCTCCCCAATCCCATAGTTAGCTGCCAGCCCACCAGAGATGTTGGATTCCATCAGCGTTGCACCATACATTCTAAGAAAGGGATAAACTTTTCCCCGTGAAGTTAATAGCTCTGAGAACTCCTGCATGTTGCAAGTGTCCTTATAAGTTTATTATTATCTCATACAGTCTGTCTCCTATAAATCCTGATGAGACTGCTGTGCAGCAGTCCCAGGAGCTGAGTGATTTATGTCTGTGCTCCTAATTTTGTGTTGAGAAGATGACAAAAACTTGTAACGTCTAAAGGCACTGTAAATAAAGAAACCATGAAGCCATTCTTCACCTTGTCCCTGGGAAACATATTAGAAGAGTCATAGCCCACAGCCATTTCAAATAAAATAAACAAACAAACCAACCTTTGGAACAAAGGCCACTTTGTCTCTAGTTCCCATCCCATAGCAAAGAGTTTACCGTAAGCTAATGGTGGCCCAGAGGTGACCACTGGGCCCTCACACACTTGCTTCTGAGGCTTGTTTCATTGTCGAAACACACAAACAGGCTGAGTTTTGAGGTGAGGGAGGAGACAGGGAAAGTAAGAGCACTGGCGATGGAAGTATTCATACAGTCTGCCCTTTGAAAGCCTTTGATCTGTTTGGTTAGGTCACGAGTGCCAAATGACCAACTTATGAGCCAGCAAAATGGTAAACAGATATTACAAGGGCAGGAAAGCAGACAGCCATTAGCATTCCCACAGAGCCACAAACCAGAAGAAAAAAAACAACAACCCCATCCGCACATCCAACAGACCCAAACAAAACAAGGTTGTGCATACTGACTATTTCCCTGCTGAACAAGCTGGCTTGGCACACACATGTTTGGACAGGTCTTAAGCAGGCTGAGAGCTTGTGTAAAGGGTGGGGAATATTTCTGCTGAACAGAACCCAAGGTCAACCCATTGTGTGAGTTTGTATGTGAGAAGGGGAACAAAGGTTCTGGCTTCAATAAAATTAAATGAATTCATGTCTTGACTGGTATGTAGTCATTTAATTTTTATTACAGCCAGAACCTTCAGTCTGGCTCAGAAATGCGCATTAAAAATATTATTGCTAGAAAACAGAGGGAGAGAAAAGCAATTATCCAACAAGATTTCAGCTAATTATCTGTCAGGTTAACTTCTATTCTGATTTTTTTTTCTAAAAGAAATGTATGTAATCAGTGAAAATAAAATCCTATTATCCTTTTAGGATCTATTTCTAGAGAATACTACCTGGGCCACCGAAGTATTAAAATAAATTTGCAAAGGCTTGTATGAAGAAAGGTGTGAAATGGATTTTAGCTTGGGTAACCACTTCCAAAGACCATCTCTAAGGCTCTGCGGTAGAAAAAGCAGAGGCCGAACCAGGGTTGTTTAGCTTGGAACATAAAACAGATCTCAAAACCCAAGTACCTCTATGAAGCCTTTCAGCAAAATATTTCATGTTCAGGTTGCTGTCTGCAAAGAAAGGGACAGGGACAAGGAACTGTCATTTCCTGTTGTACCTTTAAGTGGCTACATTCAGTGAGGTCTCACTCCTCAGCTGTCTAATATGGGAGCCGCTGACATAGATAAAATTGGAGACATTTATCTTGGCACGTGACAAAGTGTCTTATCAGCCTCATTAGTGGCTTAGTACGTCTCATCAATCTTTAGTATACCCAGTGGTAAATGCTGCGTGCCTGTCATTGGACAGGAATAGGCACATACCAGGGAGGCTGGGGTGATGATCTGTGTAGTCATGAATAAATTTTGCTTTAATAAAGGTGTCTAATGCTCACGAAAAGTGATAGCCTTGAAGAACGAGTCTTCTGTTTATCTACACAACAGGTGCAGGAAGACCAGTGCCAGTAGTCGCCAAATTGTCTCAAACCCCTGACTTGCAGTCACTGCATCTCTGAGCAAGGCAAATGCTCGAGACCATCTGTCCCGCTTCAGCTGGACTGTCAAAAGAGATCCAGTTAAGGATGCTCAGAAGATGGATGGATGTGTGGAACTGGACTAAAATTACCAAGTTCACTTTGTACAGGCCACCTAGGAAGTAGCAAATGGAAATGACTTCAGAATATTGCCAAGACAGTTAATTGGAATCACTGAAGTCCACTGAAAATTTAGTTTGCGTAATGGCACACTAAATCTGTAGCAAAGATCGAACAGTCCCTCTTCTTGGGTCACCATCTCTGTGACTCACCTAGATGACTTATGTTTGTAACAGCCATGCTCCACAGATCTGTTCTGGCTTATTTGGCTCCACTGAAGCATGTTTTTGTCATACTGTAGATAATGGAAAATTCACAGACGAGAAATACAGTTGAATACAACATCAGCATGAGAGTCTCAATCACCTAGCAAAGAAAATAAAACTATAAAGAATGGCCAGGTAATTGCAGGGCATGGAAATAAAGGGAATCAAAATCACATGGTAGACAGAGAGGAAAATAATTTCTTCCTAGCACCAGAAGCTGTAACAGAGGTCCAGCACAATATAAAGTCCTGTACTTAATGCTGCCCCTGCTGAATGTTCTGATCAGGGGAATAAAAGGAAAAAGAAATCACATTATGATTCAAAAGAAGTTAAAAGTTAAAGATTAAAAGAAAGTTTTTAAAAAAAAATCTAAAACAACCATGTGAAATAAAACTTCTAAGAAAAGATATTTAACTTAGTCTGTTTTGAGCCTAATAAATCCATGGCTCATGTAGAAAGTTGAGAGAATAGGATCAGCCAGAGCATGGCTGGTATGAAACTGAAATCACAGAACTTCAGAAAGAGGAGTTATTTTCTAAATGCATACAGCAAATCACAAAAATGGGCAAAAACAATCTGTTTCAAGCTTCCCGAAAAGGCTTTGGCAGAAGACTGCAGTAATTTTTGACACAGGCCAAAAAACTAACAAATATAGCTGTCCAGCAAAAAAAAACACGCAACCACTGGCAACAAAAGACAGATGCTGACAAAGCTGGACTTGAAGAATTTGTATTTCATGTGGACCTGGTTTAAAACCAAACTGTGACTCTCAACTTACTCAGAAACAGTTTCAACTTGGCTAATACTCCACCCATAACAGACTACTGTGCAAATTTATTTTACTGAAGCATGAATCATTACAGCCAGTACGAGTTTTTTCTTTCCAAGAGCTTTGCTCAGAAATATTTAGGGACTTAAAGGAAAATGTACTATGGCAATTGAAGTGTTTGCCAATTACAAACCAGTTCAACAACAAATTCACAGATATATACAAGATTCCTTTATCATAGGTTGAGACTTGCTACTTGTAGTACAGTAGCACTGTACCAGCACAGTGGTGTACAAACTACACCTCAGTGTGAAGAAGGACTTTGCACATTCCAAGGGAGCAGAAGAGCAGATCTCTTATTGTTGCTGGCCTCTGAGACTCTATCAGAGAAGGCACCTTCACACCACCCTCTGGAATCCAAAGCAATCCATACCTGTACAGCTCTCAAGCTGTTTCTTATTCTCCCTTTTTTGCCAGATGGCTACTGATTGCTGAATTGAACGATACATTTACCTCCAGAGAGACCAACTTCTCTATGTTTAAGCTGCTGGTATCAAGACGACACCCAATTGAATCTTAAACACAGACTGGTAACCAGCTCCTACATGGGGGTACGTACTCAGCTGCATACCTGGAGTTATTCTAATGAAGCCTTTTCCACTCTAGCCTGGTTAATAGCAATGTACCTGCATGAATACGTACTCTCTATTTAATAAAAAACCTTCACTAAAGCATGTACTGGTGCAAGTATCTCTAAAAAATTAAATACATTGTTTCTTTTCTATGTTAATTAATAAATTAATTATGAAATTAATTAATCATCATCCTTTAAACTGGAAGTATCACAACTGGACAAAGCATTCCAGGATGGATCTAGTGCGCACACCTTCCTCTACACAACCCAGTCACTGCTCCTTACGCATCCAAGGATATTGCCACTTCTTGTCACTAGCCACTCCTGAAACACTGGTTTTCCACTGTGAACTTCCACTGTATTCCTTTTTTCAGATATGATACCATGATATCATTCTTTCCAGGATGCAATCCTTCGATCTGTGGGTAGGCCCCACATTCTTTCTTCCTAGATGTACAACCTTCTACTTGGCTGCATTAAAGCGCATTTTATTGGAATAAGGCAGTACCTCAGATCGCTCGGTTTAACTGAGAATAGGCTTTGGAGGCATCGTTTTTAAGTGAAAGTAATATGGATGGCTTCCAAATTCTGGGAAGGTTTGTTTCCCAGATTTATTCTAAGAGAGATGCGATATAAAAACATAAATGAGAGCCAGGATTATTTATACTGAAAGATAAACAAAAGGATTACATTTCCAGCTATTAGGAACCAATGGAAATTGTTCCTTTGTGTTTCCAAGATGACCTTACCTTTCATCTTGACTGAGTAAAAGGCAACAGCCTCGCCATTTCTCCAGAGTATCTTGGCACACTCGGTGGCAGAGTGAGGTAGAAAGAATGCATCATTAGCTGAACTCCCTTCCAGTATTCCAAAAATAACGTAGTTCAGAACAAAGAGGACAATCCTTTCTGTGAATGTCTGGACCTTAGAGAACAAACAAAAACAGACCAAAGACAAATGAAGCAGAGAATAGTATTTTGCATTTCATAAAAGCTTCAAAATTAAAAAGGGATGGGAAGGAGGAGGTCAGGAAATACATACACTTAATTTGGGGAAACTACCTCACGAATTGGTTCAGATAGAACAACAAAAACAGTTCTTCCCAGTGTTCCACCCTCCATCCAGAGGGCATAGAATAATTAATTAACAATTTATAAAGCTTGACATATCTCTTATTGTCACAGAGGAATTGTAAAGCAGCAGGAAAAGAAGTATCTTCATTACAGTCATGGCAAACTAGTCACAGATTTGGAAACAGGACCAAGTCAATCTAATCCCACCCAAAAGTAAAATAAAGGCAGGATTCACTGTGTCATCCTGGTCACCTCTCCCCTGCTGTCTTGCCACAGCATCAAAGAACTTCAGTGGGCCAGGATCTTACTGAGGCAGACACTGCACAAACCAGAGAGTCAATACAGAATGTCCCAAACAGCTTATAACTGAGGTATAACACGAACAATTCGTTTTTATGCTGTGGTTCTTATCAGGCAACCAACAGGACAGGGAGATGGAGAAATACAGAGAAGCAAGTCATCAAGGTAAGAAGCAGCACCAACAAACTTTGTATGAACGCTGAAAAAGAAAATGAGTGTTCCCACAAATCACAACAACTCACCTCTTAGCAATGAGCTAGGAGGGGCAAGTTTTCAGATATTTCTTCGTTCTCTGTTGATACTGCGGATGCTTGAAAGCCTGGAAGCCTGTGTTTCTGCTCCAAGTTCTATGTTGCAAGGATTTATATCTCAAAATCCCTCCAATTCAGTTATCCTCAAAAAGCTTACTTAATGCAGTGAATAACTAAACTTATGTATGACAGATACTAGTGAAAGATGCTAAAGGAACAGAATCATTAAGGACCAAAGCTGGACAAAGAAGGTTGGGTAAGAAACAGAACTGACTTAATAGCCTCATGGCAAGACAAAGCTCACACACAGCAGGCATTTCACTTGTTAGCTGAAAACAGGTAACAGGCTACCCAAATCTCTCAAATTATGAAAAAAAGTAGTTGCATCCTACTAAGATAATTTATTCAGAAAAAGGATTACCAATGTAGAAGCGACTAAATAACAACTGTTTCATAAAATGAACACAATATAAACATTATTCAAGGCCAAAACCCCCCAAACTAGCTAGATAAGACATTGTTCCAAAGGTCAGTAACACCTCCCATCAGAAAGTCAAGCAACACTGAAGAGTTCTGCTAATGTGGTAATTGGACTTATCTGATTATTTCTTTAGTAGGCAGTGAGGGTAAACTAAAAACAAAAACTAATAAATCCCACAGATGAATCATCAACTGCATACAAAAAATTGTTTAGAGAGGATTAATGTGGATGCCCCTGTGCAGTGGGAGACATGTGAAGTGCTTGGTGAGCTGAAGAGTCCAGAGCCCACAGGTTACATAAACCATGACCTACAGGAGGCCAGAAACAATTACATGATTGTTCCATCTGGAAAGTTCCAGGCTAAAGGCAACTGATTAAAATATCATCCTTACCAAAATTAGCCCATCTCTAGAAGGATCAGTCGTCTTTACTACATCTTCAACAGGCCACCAACACTGGTTCAAATAAACGGCCAAAACTACAAAAAGAAAAAGACAGGAGAACACATTACCTGCAAATAAACACAAAGTTGGCTCTGAACCTTTCCATAAGCAGCCTCAGATCTCCCTCCAGCTGACTCCAGTTTGATCTGCTGTGGGGCAGCAGAACAATGTATTTCAATTTCACCTCCATGTCCCTTGATTTCCAATTATCAGTACCACATGAGGCATCAAGTGAAGGTAATTTTTCTCAGGAATTTGTGTGACTTTGGTGTGACAACCTGTGTGCCATGACAGGGGAAATATGTTGCAAAGAACAGCAGTGCACTGTCTAATGATTTTCTAAGCTACCCAGACAGGGACATAAGAAAGTTAAAAAACATCTGTGAGTTAGAGGCAAATTCACACACAAGGAAAATAAATGGCTTTAATAGGATTCATCATTTACCTGTTTTAGCCTCAGGTTATACAAATATCACTGATGTGCACAGGTTAGTTTCCCTTTTTGCTTCAACCTCTATCAGCTCCCGCTGGCTTTAAGGCTGGAGATGCCACTTAGCTAGCTTATATTTCAAATAAATTATTAAAGCATACACCAAAAAGCTCTACACTTTGTGTACTGGGTTAACAATAAAGCAAGTGTTGCACGCAAGGGCAGACGCCTGTTCACAGCACCAGATTCAATTCATTAAATATTATGCACTTACTTGCATGGGAGTTTCATACTCTCTCTGTGATGGATTCAATCTGTTCCCTCAATCCCTTCATTCTGCTCTCAAATACAAGCAGCCAGTGCTCCATTACACATCCATGAAGCATGCAGCTACAAAGGCAGCTGAGTCAGACAAAGGGGACATAATGGGCCAAAGACCGACTTTACTGGGAGCTGCAGAGAGGTCTGGCGCATAGTTCAGACACATACAGCACACATCGTAAAGGTCAGAAAAGTTTTAAGCATCTTTGAGGAAAACAGGAAGATGCACAGCCATGTTCTAAAGAGCTACTTTTATAGAACATTTACTGTGCTATTCAATAATTTAAATGTGTGGAAGGGAACACTAGTTGACATAGCAACTGTCACATCACATTACTTGAGCAACCTTATCTATATGGATGCCTTCCTTGAAGGAAAAACATTTCTCCAGATTTCACACAAACATATGTACTTTGCTTTTTGTTACAATTTTTCAAGCCAACATCTGGTCTGCAGTTAAATCCATCCAAGCTTCCCCATATTCTCATTTTCATTTTACAATCAACTTTGAGGAACACTGTTTCAAATGCAAACATGTTTTGTGAGGTCACATGTTCCTTCGCTCTCCCAAGCCTTGCTGTTTCTTCCAAGACATTGAGTTATGTTCACCTGATAATAAGAGATCAGCTTATTGCCAACAGTAACTTATTCACATCACCTGAACCCTGTGAATCATGATGTACGTGATGACAGTGATCTTGCAATTGCAAGACTTGATGTGCTCAATCTTGAGATTGCCTGATTAGGCGAAATGGATGAAGCGAAATGCATTTCAGTTGACAATTAATGGAGTATATACATATGTGCCCAGCTGGGTGGCTTGCCCTGAAAGCACTTGTTTGCTAACCCCCAGTACTTTGATCACTTGCAGTCAGACAAACATATTCAGAGTGTTGCAAGAAACCGAGAGCCTGTGAAGCACAGGATTCCGCACCGCTATTTGGAATACGGTACTGAAACACACTGACTTGAATTAGGCACGAAGCATAATGCAATTGTGATTATGAAATGTCTCTCCTTTTGCTAGGCAAACATGGAACCCTTCCCAGCCCAGGTCTGGATCATATTTTTACTTTCTAGGCTACGCTGGCCAAATGTTCCCACACTGGTGTGCAACTATTTCAATGAAATGTGCATATCAGGACTCTACACACAGAGTGAAGCAGAAAAATTAAAGCAATATCCAGATTGGCACTTCTTTTTCTCCAGCCTTCATCTGAATTGCTGAAATGCAATTCTCAGCCACAAGCTAAATTAAAAGCAATGAAATACATGAGAGATTAGATTCGAGTTTGTTCAATAAATATAGAATGCACCAGTTCTTTACCTTAGATGAAGTCATCTTTACCTTAAGTTTGGCAGTATTTCAGATTGATGGCACACTTACAGAGGCTTCTTTTGCCAAATTTCCACATTGGAAGGACAACAGTAAATTAACCCAAAAAATAGTTCCGTGCAACTGAGCCTAGGTCAGCCATGATAACGGAGCAAGCTCAGAGATCCTACATTAAACAGTGTTCTGCAACGTCAACATACCTTGAATAGCTGTGTCCCCCAGTTCCCCATATTAAAAATGGAATAAGAGCATTTCATTTCTCTCTCTCCCCTAAGAATCTTATCGGAATAAATACATTAAAGCTTGGGAGGCATGCAGATGCTGCAGGAATGGCAGCCATTCAACTATCTAAGATAGATATCTTTCCTGCTACCAATTACATTTTCTTCTATAATTTGAGTTGTATTCAGTGATTTGTTGCAAATGTCTTGTGATAAATGTTCCGTGGCATCTAACAGTTATTGTAAATTATTATATATAGCACATGGAAAATGCCACAATAGGGTATGTTTATTTAGTGTTATAAAGATGTTAATCACCCATGCTATGCTCTGTAAGCCCTTAGAACACAATTCATGTTCTCATAAAAATATCTGTACAGATATAATAACAAAACAGAACACTCAGCCCATCAAAAATAAATTAAAAATGCTCCCAACCAAGACCAAGTCCTATGGAAAAGCTACCATATCCATTTTCTCTTTGAAATATGCAGGTCTTTTCAGAGAAAAAGCTATGCATCAGTTCTGGACAACCCATCTGATCAAGATGATCAGATATAAATCTCAGTGTTGGAATCCATCCCTCCTTATCCTATGCTCAAGAATTAAATGCCACCAAACTTTAAAGCTCTTCACAGGCAAACCTGTACCTATGCTGCTAAATTCAGTATTTTTCCAGAGTCTCAATTACTAGAATTTCAAATCTAAGTTACTAGATTGACAATATTTTCTTTGGAACTGTGGGAAAATACGTATATAACAGTGGATATTATTTAATAAGTGTTATATACATCATTTTATCTATTCAATACTTAACCATTATAGATGAAAATACAAATGGAGCTGAAAGAGGAAATCCCATCGCGCATGAACAGAAGACATACAAGATATACAGTTTTCTCATTGAGATTAAGGCACATACCTGTATGTGCAGGTACGTGCACACACACACCCTAGCATACTGAAGAGAACTAAGAAAAATGTATTAAAATTCATCTAAATAAAAGTATCACATCAGTCAAATTTGATGTGTGTAGGAAGGTTGGCCACATGCTGATAGCATATAAAACCCAGAAACAAAGAACTTCCAGTAAAATGCTTTAAATCATACTTTTAAAAGGAAATATTAAAAGCCAGATGATGTAGGCCTTACTTAAATGTCTACTTACTTATGTCTTTCTGTGACTATGGGCTGGTGACTCAAGCTAAAGTTTTGCAAGGGGGTCACAGTAGTCAGTCAGTCTGTTGTTTATAATATAATAAAGGTGTTTATTCTGCTACATTTAAGCTTTTCACGTAGATTGCTATCATATAATTTAGGCTCCAATGTGGACTTGTTTGACTCGTTCTTGTGGGAAACAATTTTTCCTTGTGTACATATATCTCATTAATAGTTGTTGATCCTAATACTGTTAGATCATTTAACTGGAGATTTGTGCTAAATGCACTGCTTTCATCTGCATTTATATAATAATTATTTATTTTTGCATTGTAGTTGTTACAGATCCCCATTCCTCTTGTGCAGCCTAAACTAACTTAATATTATTCTTAACTACATTCCTTTGAATGAGTCAGTAGGTCTGCAAAACTGCACTCATAGAGCAAGTTTGGCTCCGTTGTAGATGCTCCTCTCCTTTATCACACCAGTGCCTATCTCTCTTCAGAAAAATGATAATGGAATATATAAATCAACATCAGGAAAGTAATTCGCTATCAATAGTTTTAGAGGGACCAGAAAGTCTTTTGACTACACTTCCAACTTGGAAAGGCCTCCTGCCTTCACCTCCATGAATCACAACCCATTAGCAAACATCAAATTGAAACTGTATGTGAAAGGAGCTGGAAAACTTTGCAGAGTTCACCTCTAACCACAGATTATTTTAATCTGGCTTTTGTTCTTATGAAGAAATATCCTTGTTACAGGGTTTGGCTGAACACTGAATACTTAGTTACGCTAATAGTACCTGTTCTAGGAGTCAAAGACCATTACCTGACATGCTTTAGTGCTGAACATAGAGTGAGGTGAGAAAAGTAGGAGTTTTGAGAAAAGCAGAACTTTTAACTAGATGCTGTTAGCATGAATAAGTATCTATAGCAGGTAACAGGACATCTGCTGCAAGACACCTTGGCAGCTAATGGGACTCTGCACTACAAGAGGCCTTGACAAACACCAGGATGAGTCTAAACAAAAGCAACCATCTGGTGAGAACCAGTCTCATGGTCTGGAGACTGGCCAACTCAACAGAGCTGAAAAGGACATGGTGAGGAAGACTTTAGGCCTTCCTCCAGAAGACCCCAAAAGGTGACCACCAAATTACAGAGTGCAGGCACCAGAAGGAGGGGATTTATGATCATGAATTCCAAGAAATCATTCTACTAACCACACCTATTCTTAGAAATTGTTGTAATAATCCAGCCCCACTATACTGTAATATGTATGATTAGCACCATTAATAGAAACATGCTTAATACCCAGGTATGCAAGTTTGGAGGAGCGATCCCCCTTGGACCCAGCACTGCAATAAACACACCTGCTTTATAACTCTCCAAGAGTTGTAAGATTTGATTTCTGTGCGCCAAGAGTTTCTTCTTGGCCATACCTTTGTTGCATTATTAAGAATACTGGCTATTAAAGTCTTTAAGGTGTAATTTATAGCTTATCCTTTTTTAAAAAGTACACTTTAATGCCAGATGTCATTAGTTTGCTGCCACAACAAGAGGCTGAAAGTGTAAGAGGTTTCATGTGTTCTGTATTCCCTAAGTGACACAATGGGTCAATGCATTGGTTCACGTCTTCGTTGTAGATGTTCCAAAGATCCTATAGCCTATTGCTTCACAACAGCTCCAACACCCCTTATTTAGTCCAAGTGGGTTATGACCTGGGGTTTTGGTGCTATGCAGCTCAGACTCAAGTTTCCCATTAATGATGGTGGTATCAAGAGTTGTTTCTGATTTTACACCTGTGTTTTTTCACATTTCATAGTCAGAGACACTTGCCCAAGAGTAAATAGAAAGAAATCAGGCCGTGTATGAAAATAATGTGATCCTGATAGCGGGAAGATAAAAGATGCAATTATTGGCCAAATGTGAATAACACGTTGATACGCTAAGCAGACTCTTGAAACAGAGACACCAGTGAGCACACGCTGCCTTCAACTGCCTGTAACACAACAGTAGTGTATGCCTGTCAGGCTGACACACGGCTGTAACAGGAAAACACCAGCATTACTGGCAGCAAGCACGGTAAAGCTGGTAGAGTTTAAAGCATGTCTTGGAAGACCTGCCAAATAGAATGGATTTAACTCAATTCCTCGGCAGGGTCGCACTCAGATTTACCCTTCGCCCACCGATACTGGAAATAGGAGGCAATTGAATCTAGTACTGAAGAAGATATCATATAGTAAAAATAATAGGAAGACGACTCAGTAAGACCTAATGCAATGTTACATGTATATTTGCTCATGTTTAAGGATTTCAGAATTCTATGCAAATTGTAATGCATTGAATTTCACATCATCCTGAATTAGGAAATTATTGCCCCATTGAACACAGCCAGAAAGAATAACAGATTTACCCAAAGTGATTTTTCAGCTACCAGCAGAACTATGCACAGAAGTTAAAAGCCTTGATTGACAATCCTCCCTTCTTATCAGTAGCCCACCAACAGAAATCCCTGACAGGTAAAATTAATCCAATTCACATTCAAAATAACCCCCAAAATATTTAAATATATAAACAAGCAGACCATCTAGAAAGTACAACAACTCAAAATTCAAAATATTATGAGCAGTTCTAACCTGTCTCTTTATCCTTTGGATCAGTTAACAGCAACAGTCTGCAAGTAGGATTATTTCGGTAGAGAGGGACAAAACACACAGAGGAATCTTCAAGTTTAACCTAAAAAACAAACAAGCCCTGTAGCTGATTGTACTGCAACACTCGTGAGAAGTATTTCAAGTATTAGGTGCATCTACTAACACACATGGTATAAGCTTAACACAACACCCTCTCAGTCTGGAACTTAAAGGCACTAAAACATACGTAATAGTCTAATACTATCAGTAGGTAAAGTTAATTTAAAAGAAATTAAGAAGTTAGTGAAGACCTTAATGCCGCCTTACTGTGATCAGTACATAACCTGGCTGTTATGAAAGACCAGACACATCAAATAAAAACAAATACAACTTGCACTTCTTACAGCACGGTCCAGCTGAGTACTTGTGGTGTTTTGCAAACAATGAATTAAGCCTCAGGGTACAGGGAGTATCAAAGCATTAGGGCAGTGCCTGGGCAGTTTATCTGTGAGGCACAGGGAGGGTAGATAATTGGCACAAGGTGGTTATGTTGAAGGCAAAGCTAAAATCAAAACGCACCTCTCAAGCTCTCAGTCTCAGACTAAACTTCTAAACGATGTGACACATAAACACAAAATTACTGTGCTCAACCAGCTCTATATGCATAGAGATGACGATTTCCATATGAATATTGCAAATGCTCTCATGTAAGTTTAGGTACAGGCAAAGAGCGTGCATAATGTAGCACAGTATGTACTGTACTTTCAAAAATCTGGTCCATTGTGTATGTGTGGGTGTGCCTCTCTCTCTAATTGCACCCATTTGTCAGTTTGCTATGAAACTCAAATCAGTCATGTGATACAGTTAATATTTCGTTGTGCAAGGAAGCAGTAGTATGAATATGGATTATTCAAGGTAACAACTCTAAATTGAAAGCAGTGTTCACTAGTGTGCTAGGACCCTGGGATCATCTGTGCAAACACTGGACCCCAGTCAAAAAAAACCTGAAAACTGCCTGAAATCTGTATTCACATGCTTCCGGAAATCTGAGTTATGTTCAGGGGATTCAGTCATTCTTTGCATGCTTCAAATGTAACAGCATCAATATCGTTATGGCACCTGGGAGCATTACTATAATTAAAAGGCCAGCATTATTTCCAAGAGTGTTATGATTGTTATTTTGTTTTGTAAGGTAATGTGCACTTTCACACGTGGTAACAACATCAGCTTGAGCCAAGCAGAACCTTCTGTGCATGAACGCTGCCAATGTGCTTCCGCCCTGCCTTGAAATAATCCTCACTACTCATGTACTGGATGCTCGACCAAAGACCACACCATACCAAAAAGAAGGTCTGTGAGCTGAGCAAGTGGGCTGACAGCCACCTAACCCTTGCTAAATAATTGTTCTTGGTTGCCAGTCCCATCACTTCAAACCTGCTTCAATTCAGATGTCCAGAGGGAAAAAAAAAAGAAGCCTGGTTACTGCAATCATTTTTCAGACACCAAAAAAAACCAATACAGCAGGAACATTACCATTACTTATGCCTTTGACTAGCTGTCTGACTGCAGATAGATTAGATCTGAATTAAATGAATGCAAAGAGAAACGTGTTGCTATGAGACTCAAATCAGTCATGTGATACATTTAAGGTCTGATGACAAGCCACAAAATCAAGACAGTTCTGAATCAAAAGGCAGAAGTCCACCTTTATCTGATTTCACCATGTCTAGCCATTGCAGAAATACACACAGGACTGGTTGGGACTTTAATTTACCCTCCCTTCTAATGGAACTGTAAACGAACCTCCAAAAGTACAAACAAGGCATGAAAGGCTGAAGTAGGGGCAGAGAAGCTCTGAACTGGAGCATCTTTGCTTTTTCAGATTTGTTCATATTTAACCCTACAAGGTCCACTAGAGGGCATTAAAAGAGTATCTAAAGCTAGCTGCAGTCACAGCTCACAGATGAAGCTACCCACCTGAAACGGCATTTTTCTGGAAAGTACTGCATGTTATTCTCCTAAATGCAGAAAAGTCACTGTATTCAAAATATTTATTTCAACTAATCCACTTATTGGTTTGATAGTACAATAACAGCCCAGCACACCTTTTATGATCTACGATGTGCTGACTGAAGTCAGAATTTTTAGTAGTTCAATCATCTCCCATCCACTCCCCAGGTGGCTCAGGAATGGATCCTAAAGCATTGGCAGCTACAGAATTTTTATCATCTATCAATCACATCTGATCAAAATCACTTTGGGAGAACCTATACTCCAAGTTATCAATGTAAATATTGAAAAGAACAGAAATAAAAGATAGATTACATCACAGTACATGTGTAAACTGCACAGTAGAGGCAAAATACCGAACTGTGCCACAGTATAAATGTCTACCAAATTCACTTTTGATTCAGTCGGGCAAGAAGGCAAGTCTAGATGCAAAGTTCAGGTAAGTACCTCAAACCCTCATCCACACTCAGAGGTTTTAGACTTACAGTTTAAGCTTATCTCCCATTTGCAACATGCAAAATGTTCGAAATAATGCAAAATTTGCTGATTTTAAGAGATTTGTAATCCAGCCACAACAGTTTACCCCTATCCACAGACAGACTACGAGCACAACCAACAAACTAGTTTGCAAGTGTCTAACTGGCAGTATGAGAAACAGCAGCTTTCTACCTCTCCTTGTCCAGGGACTGAAAAAACATCAGGAGTGGATGATGACTTCTCCAAGAGTTTTTCATAGTATGCTTCAGCATCTGCTTGCAGAACCTCTGGATCTCCTGCCAGTGTATCCACCAAGTAAAGGCGACCTGGAGCTAAAATAAAACACAAGATATTTTCACTTTTTAAATGAACTAAGAAACAAGTTTTAAAACCTTGGTTTCCCCAACAGCTGCTGGGTGTAACTGGGCCCTTATTGTTCCCATTAGAGCCTTTTGTATAATCCTGATCGAAAATAGCAAGGCTGCTAAACATCCATCTAGTATGTTATTTGTCTCTTGACATGCAATATCACAAAGTAGAATCGTGACAGCATCAAATCACATTTGTCTCCTTTGAATTCAACAAACCTAATGTCAGTTTCTCTAGGTGTAAGTAAATTGCTTTAAAGCTGGAAACAAGCAAAAAAACCTTCAAAACACAGCCTGAGTTCTAGCACTGTCCAAAAATGTAACAGGAAAAGAATTCCAAAGCTTCCACTCTTTCTTGGAAGACTGCCCCTTTACAGGTCAGTCTACAATCTGTTATATATCATTAGTTTTCTCTTTCTCTTTTTGAGTAACTTCAGTTGGGCACTTTCACAACAATGAAATGTCCAAAAATATTAAAACATTTACCTACATAAGAGTTCCCAAAATAGTAATCATCACCTTTTATGCAACATAACTTCATCTGTGAGACTCAAATGCTGAAGGGTATTCATGCAAGGTATTTGTTAACTGCATGCACACAGAAATTACATACGTCTGATGCCTGTTATCTAAATGAAACGTCCAAGTTGGTGCTCATGAGGAAGCGAGCAACCTCTTTCTAAAGTAAGAAACTCTACTGATTGGTACTTCATCACCAGGTAAAGAACAAGAACATCAGAAATTGGTTAGCAGTCCAAATAGTCTTCTGCCACAGGAAGGAAACAGTTTCAATTTAAGAGGCTTTCAATCAGCAAGCTACACCTGCAACTCTTGTAAGTCCCAAACTGAGAACAAAATATTCTATTGCATTGCTATAGCTGGAATCTGAATTCTAAATCCTCCATGGTTTGCTTCCACATGGCAGCTCCTGTGACCCAAGTTTAATGTAAAATAACTGCACTGATAGTAAGCGCAAAGTAAATGGCCGAGACAATGGCTAGTCTTAAGAGGACCATCTTAAACTATATTAAGCTTATATTAAGACTCAGAAACTATGAATCACAAAAGTACCACACTGACAATGATACCTTTCCACATAACAGGAGGAGGATGGGATCTGCAGTATCAGGTCAGAATATTCACCCACAGTCCCACCATCCACCCTCTAGCAGTGATCAGTATCTGATTCCTCAGCAAAAGGGTAAGAAACTACAACTGATAATTCACCACCATCCAGCACTGCTTAAAATGCTCTAATATTATTTCCCTGCCCTTTGCAGGCAATCAGCTTACATCCTGAGGCTTGACAGCAAAGCTATGTAGTCAGAATACTGAACAGAAGCTACTCTAAATGCTTTTCATAGTATGTTTGTATGTGACAAAATGAGAGAGAAAGCAGCATTGCAATGCTGGCAAGTTGAGTCACATTATAAAATCCCAGCCAGTACTTAGGAACAGCAGTTCTCTTCTGCAGCGGCCTTCCCCAGTGTGCTCTGTAACACCATCAAGCAAAGAAGCCATAGAAGGGAAAGAAATTAAAGATTCTATCTATATTATTATATATCACCATATATATATATATATATATAATTATGCTAATAAATACTATTTATGAGATGCTACTTACAAGGCTACATCCTGTCATTGTTAAGCCAAAGCAACTTAATAAGCACAATCATGTTTTCTCCTCACTGAGCAGAACACCAGTAACTTCAAAGTTACACTACCTTTCTGGTACGTAATATGGTTGTATCCTAAGGTGACAGTGACCATCTGAGGGATGAAATAACATCACAGCTTAAATAATGAGGCACTAGAAAAAACTTCTGATCAACTTGCCATTAATACACCTCTCCACAGAAATACTTTTTTCTCTAAGGAACACTTTTGGACTTCGAGTTAACTTGTCTTTCCTGTGTAATACTCTGAAAACGCCCAAGGGTGTTAGGAACACATATTCCAACGAAGGGCAAATCCAGACATTTTTCATGAAGAAAACAGATCTGTTTCAGTTTCTGTGTATAAGGGAGAGGGGAGAGAGACAGAATGAGGTTCCTTCAGGCACACGACGGAGCACAAGTCGAACTTTAGGTATTCTGGAAGGTCCTCAAGAAGTCAGTTGTGCTAAGGGTGGTTTTCACAAACATCCCCTCAAAACTTGCTCATGCGTGCACACACCACTAGTAGTGCTCAGCTGCCACAGGCAGGACAAAAATCACCAGTTTGAATTTTCTTTTTTTACATTACCTAATATGTTTCCCAGTTTTCCCCAGTACAAAATGAAGAAATTATATTTGCCCTCCTGTATATGTCCCTTTTACGCTTTTTTTTTTTTTGTATATAAAAAAAAAAAATCTTGACGAAGTCCAGCTTTAACTATTGTCATTAGGCATGTGACTACAGCAATAATCACTGCTGACTAACAGGATGTTAAAAAGGGTCCCAAAAATCAAATGCAAAATAATTTCTTAACTTCACTTTAAAAGAAAAGCAGCTCTATTCTCCAGTGAGGGCTTCAGTCTGAGGCCCCTATCAGTATCTTGGGATACTAAAATTGCAACGTTTCAAGGACAGCCTTCAAACCTAATCTGAATTACAGGACTTCATTTGAATTTGATCTTACCTAACGGCAACAAAAGCGCAGATTGTGGCAGCCAATCTGCTGGACACCCAGCGAGCACTTCTTTCAAACGGTCCATGTGCACAAAGGGTTACCATCTGTGGGAAGGAGGGAGGGGGGGGACCGAAGGGGACAGGAGGGGTGAGTCATAAAAAGGGGGCCTCTTGCTGCAGCCACAGAGAAGGCACCATAAACCATAAGGAGAGTAAATTTAGAACGGGAGGCCTACTGCATTAGAGGGATTCCTGACATTCGCGCTGAAGGGGCTGCCATCTTAAATAGCCAAAGCTGGTAAACAGGGTCAAGACATCATGACATCAAGACATGCCGGATTCTCCGGCAGCGGTGACAATGACGAGTGTGCAGACAGGTACCAGAATTTGTCTTTTACAGGGGACCAGCATGCAGGGTGAAATAGGAGGAAGTATATGAAATTACGCGGGGAGTGTGTGGGGGGGGAACAACCTACCATCCAAAACTTACCTAGGGATGAATAAATAAATAAATAAATAAGAAATCTGAATAGTGACATTTCTGTTTCAAGCACACAGAATAAATTTTAAAGCAAATACTAACACTGCCTCTGTTTTCCCTCTCTTTTGTTTCCATGGAGCAGTCTGGGCCACATCCTCAAGTGAGGATATATAAGTCCATCTCCCCTCATTCTAGTGTTTTGTCATCAATTTGCACTAAGAAACTGATTTTTAAAGTGTATAGCTACCGCTAAAACCAGCAATACTGGTACTGCCCATACAACTCAGTCATCTTTATGAGGTACTACCCTCCAGCTCCTATAGGTACTTCAGCCTGAAACATCATGCTACTCTGCCCCTAAGGCATAAACCAAGGCCCCCATTTCAGTCCTGATCCCTGAACTCAGCTCTTTCTAAACTCGCTGCTATTCCACCCCTGATTGTCTCCAAAATAGAAAAGTGAATTTTTTTGGTGGTTTCAGGAGCTGGACAAACATCCTTCTGGAGAGGCAGAAGTCAGACAAAGTTCACTTCACTTATGATCCATATGTGGGAATCCAGATAGATCTGATTAACATGCTTATGTTCTGCATCAGGTAGATAAATAACAAACGCAATCACAAACCAAAAGACAATATTCTACCTTAAGCTAGAAATTAATTTTCGTAGATTAGAGACAGACCCTCATCATTACAGATTCAGCAAGAATTTCATTCTATCAGCTAAAGTAAGCAGGAAATATTTTTCCATGGACAAAAGAATTTATACTCAATACAACAGAAAACACATGGTGCACACACTTGTATGTGAAATACCACAAGTAATTTACTGACTGCTGTAATGCCGGAAGGTAAATGACATGCTTCGATCTAATCAGATATTCTGAAGATTCTTGTTGATGATCCTTCTATATCCTCGGCAGCTAAACCCTGTGCCATAATGGAAATAATTAACTAGAATATACATAACCACAGACTTTTCTCATTAATATAATCCTACAGCGATTCACATCACACATACTCAAGCTCTCTTTCACTAGGCTAGTTATTTTAGTACCTATACATTAGTTTTACTATTTTGCCACGATCTATCAGTTACAACTTGGGACTGTCAACTCTGTCTCTTTGTAACGCGTCTTAAATACTCATTTAAGTTTCAAATTAGTATATGTTACCGATACACTTAAGTCCTTTTCGATCATGAACCCAATACACAATTTATTAAATGTGGTTTCATTTTTAAAAACTTTCTATACCTGCCTTCATCTGTAGCTTATTAATAGTGCTTCCTTAAGCCAACACAGTGGTTGTGCAGTTATTTCGCATTAGACACACACCGCTGGGTTGACTGAGATGTGTTAAGGTATTGCTGGCACTCCCAGGAAAGACGCACTTGTTAAAAAAGCCATTTCAGAAATTTGTAAGAGCATTTAGGATGCAGCCAGATTGTAAAGCAACATACATCAACCTCACTGTAGATGAAGCATGAAAAGTGTTATGTCTGAAGTGAATTAATCATTTATCCTACAACTACTTTTTCATGTTTTACAAACACAGAGAATGATACTACATGCATCCATTAAGGATGTTTACAGAAGAGCCATCAGTCACAACAGGATCTGTATCTGGACCGTGCATCTTAGTACATTTGTGCAAATTTCCACACACTTTTACACGTAAAAGTACAAAAAATATTTAAGCGTGATTTCCAGCAGTGCAGAAACGAGATAGATAAAAAGAACCTACCACTTCTAACTTTCAAATTTCATTAGTTTTTATACAGTTTTGCCATTCCTAACGCTTGCAATAGCAGGACTGGTTTTATTTACTGGCTGTACTACTGGCTTTATTTTTGTGCCAATATATTTCACAATGAACAACAAGACCAAAACAAAACAAAAAAAGCAAAAAAAAACTTCAGCAGATTCTAAGTGTTTCTGACATTATTATGAGGGGTTTTGTCCAAGAAGTATTTTACTTTTGGTTTTTGTTTTTTGTTAATCAGAATACACTTTGCAATATGAGACAAACAGACATGCAGCAACACAAAAGGTCTATCATGTCAATATTTAGGAGCGAACGTTCTTGTAATCAAACCAGGCAACTAAGACCAGAACTCCTTAAGATTTATTCTTAACACAGGTGCGTTTTTGTGGCCCCTAACAAATCACTTCATCTTCTGTCTGGTTTCTTATCAGTTAAGCGTCTGTCTTATCTACCACTTCAAAAGGGTGTGACGTTTTCCTTATCGGTGCCTCTGAAGTCACAACATAAAAAGACAAAGAAATCATATAACATAAATCGTTCTCTGTTCTCCTGTGGACTGTCACTGCCACACTATGGCAGCACAACCATGATAATGTCTAGGATCTAAAGATAACTTTTCTTGCCCTTCTAAATCACACACGTAGAACAAAAGCGGTTTCCATTACCCCCTCTCGCAGGAGTGGGACCTCTGTGTTGAACAGCAGTGCTTAACATCAACTCTTCTCCATCCCATCCACCGAGCCTGAATGCATGTGGTTATCATTAGATGATCGTATTTGTTTAACCTTCCAAAGGAAGGAAGAGGTCTCTGGCACGTTCCCGGGAGTACACGCAGAACCTGACTCTCACATCCTGAACTTAATTGAGCAAGTACATGTCAAAAACTCAAGTTCTAGTGTAAGTGAAACTACGCTATCCTAGCAACGTGTGGTGGCAGCAGAGCTAGTGGGCAAATGCTGTGGTATGATACCTGTCCAACACGGTAAGGCAGCTCTTAACTACGTGCTGCACATCATTAATGAAATCTTTCCCCACTGCACTACTTTTCACCATTACTAGCAGAGTTATCGCTCTTGGAATGTAAAGGATGAAATGAAAAAAAAAATAAAAATAAAGAAAAAAAGCATTGGTGTTAACAGGTTCCTATGTTTCAGTCCAAAAATGACATTTATATATTACTTACTATTCTGTCACAATTCAAATGGTGAGAAGGGCTTCAGCAGAGAAACTAAATAGAAGTTTCCATTGGTAAATATTTTTCTGCTGTGGAATCAATAAATGAAAGCAGAAGGAAAAGAAATAATCTCATTGCCAATTAACAAACAAAACAATGAATAGATGAGGTCAGCTGTAGCTATACATGTCCTTACTGCAAAATCCATCACTCAAATGGAGGGCGGACCAACTGCTAGGCTCCCAAGCGCAGGATGCTGGCACGTTAGCTATCCCATTCCTGCTAACACATCTTTACTATTGATTTCAGAAAAGGGGGGAAAAAAAGCTTTAAGCACATACTAAACAAGCCTAACTCCAAGAAAAAATATCAAATGCCTTCAATTTATACTCACTTTAATGAGCTCTGAAGGCACTCAGAATCCTGCATGACCAGGGTCTGATATGTCACGCGTTATTTATTTTCCAAAACTTACAGTATACTGCAACTTATGAAATGGGGGGAAAAAACAGATAACGGAATTAAATAATTTATTTAATTATTTAGCTCGTTTTGGAAAAATACCTAGATGGAACCACCAAATCTAGAAAAGCAAGTGCATATTGAAGAAATCACAGAATGAATTAATCACCTTTAAGCTGTTGTACTCCCCTAGTGAAAGTTTCAGCAAACAGGTCCCAACTATATCTATTTTTCCTCAGATGGACGTTAGCAGTGTTACACTTATAAAAACAAAGCCACACCCAACTCACAGTACAGATAAATTAAAATACATCTGTGTAAACAGGCTATCTCCTGTCCTATTGCACACAGAATGCACATCTGGACCGGCATGTTTTGCACTAAGTTCTAAACTAATGTAATTGAAAAAAGCTGAGGTATTATGGCCCAGAAACAGCCTTTATAAATAAAAACTGTAGCATACTGTGAAACCATGGAAGTGCTACCAGCTGTAACTATGACATATCAGGAATTCATACTTCTACACATTTAACTCTCTTTTTCACAGTGTGTAGATGCAAAAAAGAAGCAAGCAGCTTACAGAGTAACTCAGAGAAGATGCACTCCTGCAGAAAAGGGGACATTCAGGATTGTAATTAATTAAGTCTTCAAGGTTTATGTTCACATCAGGTTTTTCCTCAAGGAAATGCCATTAATTCAGTAGGATTGCTGCTAATACCTCTGAACCTGAGAACATCATAATTGAGTTCTCAATGCGTGCTGTTTCTCATACACCAAGAAATGGGAAGAAATACTCCTGGAAAAGTCCAACTTCAACTACTGAAGGCAGTGGCATGGATTTTCCTGCATATATAAGGAAAACAAGTCTGTCAACTTAATTATTTGTCTGTACCCTAAACAAAATAAAATAAGAGTTTTCCAGAATGACTATGCCTGTATCAGGGGCTTTTTCCAGCACAACTTCATCAATGCTACATCTCACTTCATACCCGTGGCCAAAATAGCTACACCAGCAGAAGTTCACAGTCCAGACCTGACCCCTTAAGTTAGAGTCTGACTCTTAAATTCTAAGCAAAGATACATGAGGCCCTGAATGACACTGAAATCTATCACTGGAGTATTTTCATTATTCAAAGAGTCTGATTTGAAAGGAATACAACAGAAAAAAATCCACAAACAGCAGCAGAGCTCTTCTGAATCACAAGTCCAACTGTAGGCAGTGCTAATTCAATCCTTGACAAAAATGGAAGACAGAAAGGAAGACACATTGGTCAGAAGGCATCCTATAACTTAAGGGAAAAGACAACGTCTCCCATAGTTATAAGCAAGGAACAGTGAAATGGCAGGAAATGACAACTGAGTCTGGCAAATGGTCTAGCATGAACACGATTTCATCCCATGGGGAGAAGCCAGCCAGATTGCCAGTTAGGGCAGTTTCAGAAAATAGCCATATTTTAAGAGCAATGAGCATTTAAAATTACTACTGCAACACTCACTGTCACAGCCTGGCACCAGGGGTAGTACTTAAGTATGGCACGAAATATCAAAGCAGGTGTGGGAAACCTCACGCCGCACTACACATGGCCCCTTCTTCATTTCATACCACCTATGGCAGTACAAAAAGTACCCAAAAGCCTTAACTTTGTTGTTGCCCAAACGAACAATACAGCAATGAAAATATGAGATGACTGTCTAGATTTGCAGGGATACCAGTTTCAGATGCTGCATAATTTGAGTTGCAAAGGGCTTACACGTCTGACAAATCTACTGCTCCCACCAGTAGAGTGCACGAGTCTGCCTAAGAAAGCCCAGNGGGGGGGGGAGAGGAAAGAAACAAACAAAAAAAATCCTTTCCCCCAGTAATTTCCACTTTGCTAAATTTATTATGCGGCTGCAAATGAATACGTCACCTGCCCTAGCAATCACAAGCCTCTTAGCCTGTCTCAGAACTTGCTTTTATGAACAGCTGCATGTAGTGGGGGAAATATGCAAACATCTCTCTTGTTTCTCTGTGCCATTGTGTCAGCTATTCTACATGTCTTTGAAGGTGCTCCAAAATCAGCATGGCTCTGGTACTCCCTTTTTCTCCTTTTGGGAGGAGGAAGAAGCAGAGAAGGAAGGGCAGGCTGGCAACAGAGGGCTAACTCTGTGCTTGCCGTGCTCTTGACAGTAAGGCTGAGATAGTTTAAATTCAGTTTACACAGGCTGTTCTGCAAGGACAAAAGAAACCACTGCTGGTGGTTAAAAATGCAAAAGGTTTTGATTGTAATGGCTTGACAATCAGCCAAAGATATGACTAGGGGGAAAAACACAGCAAGGCAGCTATGACCAGAATGGAAGAAACAAGGAAAAACACATGGCTTGACTTCAGACCAGAAAATTGACTTAGGCTTTGCATAAATGACAGCATACCTCCAAGCTTGCCTGATCCACAGTCTGCCTGGAATGAGAACATGTAGTCTAAAAGCAGAGCCTATTAAAAGGCATAATGTTTCTAAACGGCATCTGTTACGTACTAATAAGCATTACTTAAAGGACACAGGCCTTAAATTGCTACCAAACATGCACTTATCTGAAACTGCTGCAAGGCAATCATTACCAAAATGTCACATGACACCATGGGAATTTGACTAATATAAAATGTTTTTATTTAGTTTGGCTTGAAATCATTACGCAGAAAAAAATATGGAGGCACTTTCTGAGATTCTGAAACCGTGCAACTTCACAGGAATGAAACTCTAGCAAGAATTACATCAGCGGAGCCATTTGCCATCTGTTGTCAGCAATACTATAAAGGCCAGCCACCAGACAGCAGTTTGAAAGGTTACAAACACAACATTTTCAAGCATCCACAGACCTCTCAGTAACTGAGCGGGATGCAGTTTACTTCAGATATGTGCGACCCGAGGGTCTGCCCATCATTTTGCAAAGACAACACACCAGAACTGTGAACTGCCACAAGATGTGTTTGGGAATCTCTCAGTACGCAACCATTATACAATGTGGAAAATACATACCGGCCTGTTCTGTGGAGATTCCTCTAACATACTCACAACCATAATGCCTGTACACCTCCCACTTGCAAATTTAAACCGGCTAGACTTTCTCTTGTGGTGTTTGTTTTCTCATACTTTCCCCCAAGGGAAGGAGTGTATTCACTGCAACGCTATTATGAAATAGGACTCTGATTTGTTTGCTGGGGTTTGGTCTGTATTTTTTCCTTTCACGGAAATAGTCAGGATTTTGTTTCCTGATTTCTTTCCTTCAAGACTATAAATACATATTTATGCTAAAGAAAGCAAGGTTTCAGTAACTTGCCTTACCTGTGGCGTGGAAAGCAAGGAGATTATGACAGCCCTTACCTCTCAGCTACACACACTCCTGAGTAAAATTCTACCTGTTCCATACGTGAAATTTTAGTTACACTGAAGCAATACGAGTTGATCAGTCTCACTGTAGAACTCCGAGTAGCTCTTCTAGATGCGGGGGCCACATCCATGATATACGGGCCACAAAAACAATCAGAAAGATGGAACGCCTCTCCTACAAAGACAGGCTAAGAGAGTTGCAGTTGTTCAGTCTGGGGAAAGAGTAGGCTCCAGAGATACCTTACTGCAGCATTTCAGTACTGAAAGGGGTCTTATAAGAAAGATGGGGACAAACTTTTTAGCAGGACCTGTTACAAGACAACTAGAAATAATGGTGTTAAACTAAAAGAAGGTAGATTTACATTAGATATAAGGAAGATCTACCTTCTTTTAGAAGGTAGATTTACATTAGATATAAGGAAGATTTTTTTTTTTTTACAATGAGGGTGGTGAAACAGTGGCTCAGATTGCCCACAGGGGTGGTAGATGCCCCACCCCTGGCAACATTCGAGGTCTGGCTGGGTGAGGCTTTAAGCGACCTCATCTACTTGAAGATGCCTCTGCTCATTGCAGGGGTTTGGACTAGATGACCTTGGGTCCATTCTAACTNCGAGTAGCTCTTCTAGATGCGGGGGCCACATCCATGATATACGGGCCACAAAAACAATCAGAAAGATGGAACGCCTCTCCTACAAAGACAGGCTAAGAGAGTTGCAGTTGTTCAGTCTGGGGAAAGAGTAGGCTCCAGAGATACCTTACTGCAGCATTTCAGTACTGAAAGGGGTCTTATAAGAAAGATGGGGACAAACTTTTTAGCAGGACCTGTTACAAGACAACTAG
Source organism: Pedionomus torquatus (assembly GCA_013398155.1). Lineage (NCBI taxonomy): Eukaryota > Metazoa > Chordata > Aves > Charadriiformes > Pedionomidae > Pedionomus > Pedionomus torquatus. The sequence continues at coordinate 135,284 of VZRU01013721.1, read as the reverse complement.
AAATAATGGTGTTAAACTAAAAGAAGGTAGATTTACATTAGATATAAGGAAGATTTTTTTTTTTTTACAATGAGGGTGGTGAAACAGTGGCTCAGATTCCCCACAGGGGTGGTAGATGCCCCACCCCTGGCAACATTCGAGGTCTGGCTGGGTGAGGCTTTAAGCGACCTCATCTACTTGAAGAAGATGCCTCTGCTCATTGCAGGGGGGTTGGACTAGATGACCATGGGTCCATTCTAACCCCAACTATTCTACGATTCTGTGATATGTAATGCCTATATGCTACCTGAATTTTGTGGTTCCACCTTCCAGGCTGTTGACCTCCTGCCTGTAAACTGATTAACATGGATTTCATGGAGAGCAGGAAGATTTCCATCTTCCTAGAGAGACAGATGGAAGTTTAAGGCTTCATTAGTGCAATTGTTAACCTAGACATACAGGTTTCTCATCCAGTAACTCTTTCTCAGGCTCTAATCATTGTATGTATGTTGTTACTCACTGGATGTATTTCCTGGCTTTGCCGTTAGATAGTTAACACCAACAAATCTGACTTTCAAAGCATTCTGAATTAAAAAAGAACTTGTGAAAAGACTGAATTTAAAACAAGAACCTCAAGTTCTAGGTCAACAGCTGGCCTGCTTCTCAGTGGTAAGGTTTGCCTAAAACCTATAAAGAGGCTTAGAAACCCAGAAGCGTAAGCAATCTTGCTCTTGGAAAAGCAGTTACAGGAACAGACCTCAGGAATAAGTAGCTATAGCTTCTCAATTACAGCATAACGTAAACTGAAGAGCACCACGTGCACAAGAAGAGCCAATGTCTGACTCCAAAAAAGTGTGCCCTATACACACCCTTCTGCCAGTTGTTGCATAATTATTTTAAACATAGGTATATCCAATTAAATATTTAAGCCAAAAACTTGGGCAATACGTAGAAACAATGGCATCTGTTTCCAAAGAGGAAGGGGATAAACGAACTATTCTAAACACTCAATTTGAGAGCAATGAAAAAGTCAGAGGGAAAATGTAGACATTAACTCAAGTGTCCAACAATAAATTGTGCGCTTGGACATGAAAAACCAAGTCCCATTCAGCTAGAGATATTTTATTTAAAAACATCAGCAGAATTGAGAGACTTCCAAAAAAAAAGCCAATAGCGTTATTACCAATGTTTGACTTTCATAAGTGGTTGATAGGAGGGAAAAAATAGAGCAATCTGACTATGGCGCATTTAGCCATGAGCAGCTAGAGGAACTAATGAACATCATCATTATTTTACTGAAGGGGATGAAGTAGGTGCTTTAGATAAATGGCAGCAACTTTAAATGCGTTTCAGAAGATAAATTCACTTTCTCTCCATTTACCTGCTAGCGTGACAAATTAAGAACGAAGAGTATAAAAACAGAGCAGGAGGGAAAGCAGTGCAAAAGCTAACTGAGGTGATGCAACGGGCCCTTATCCAAACAAGTGCGTGAACAGAGATTCTTGGAAGTGCTCCTAGTCAAATATAAACCAGGAACACTACACACGCCAGACTCCCTTAGAAATCCACAGTGGAGTGCCGCAGAAGATCCACCTGTCCTAAAATCAGCTCCCTTACCAGAAGCACTGCCATTTGGAAGTAACATGTCTGGCCATTTCAAAATCCACCACAGACCAAACGGCTGAGTTACCTCTGTTGGCCCCTGCTGGCCTGAGCAACTCTTTGCCTACTGCTAGAAACACCAGTAAATTAACTTCTGCTGAAAGCAGATGAGGGGTGAGTCATCTTTTTTCGCCAAAATTCCATCATTAGAAACTGTGTATTCCTTGTTCTAGGGTCACCTAAAGAAACTTTAACTGAATACTTTTTAAAGAAAGGGTAAGTACTCCACAATGTAGAAGAGCTTTTATATCTCACTTCTACACCAAAATAATCCAACTAATTATTATTCTATCACCAAGAAGTAGTATGCTTACTGCTCCTTTTATCCCTGTTAAACCACGCTTCTTTTGTTAATCCACGTTTTTGCTGTTTGGGTAAACTCTTGCTGACGCTGCCTGAGATTTGGCCTTAAAATCATAGAGGCATTTTTCCACAGTATTCCTTCCGCTCATGAGCAGTTCTGACGCTCTCAGCCATTAAAATCTTAAACTCACACACCTGTGCGGCCAGACATCTGAAGACACACTGGAAACAGGTGTTTGGAGACCAGCTTTTTACCAGCATCACCTGTTGAACCAAAGCTGACAGGAACTCTCATGCCTGCCTTCAGGACAGGTTTGGACTACCCTAACATCTTTGTTGGAGACATGGACAGTGGGATTGAATGCACCCTCAGCAAGTTTGCTGATGACACCAAGCTTGGTGGCACAGTCGACACGCTGGAGGGAAGAGATGCCATCCAGAGGGACCTGGACAGGCTTGAGAGGTGGGCTAATACAAATGGCATGAAGTTCAACCAAGCCAAGTGCAGGGTCCTGCATCTGGGACGTGGCAATTCCAGGCACAAATACAGGCTGGGCTGAGAGTGGCTGGAGAACTGCCCTGAGGAAAAGGACTTGGGAGTGCTCATGGATGAGAGACTCAACATGAGCCAGCAGTGTGCGCTGGCAGCCCAGAAAGCCAACCATGCCCTGGGCTGCATCAAAAGAAGTGTGACCAGCAGGTCACGGGAGGTGATTCTCCCCCTCTACTCTGCGCTTGTGAGACCCCACCTGGAGTCCTGTGTCCAGCTCTGGAGTCCTCAACGGAGAAAGGACATA
>VZRU01013721.1:108712-131868 GCA_013398155.1 Pedionomus torquatus | reverse complement strand
CGCCGGCAGGGCCCGGCCTGTGGCACGGAGCGGCCCAGGGCTGCGGCTTTGCTTCCAGAACCCCCAACAAAAGTTACAAATTCTCCCCTTAAAAGGCCCAGAACGCCAAGCCGCAAAGCTAACCCCAGTTCCTTTAAACCAGACCGGCGAAGGCAAGAGGTTTATGAGGGAAAATACGTGCAAAAATGACATTTTTACAGCATCCTTCCGCAACGGGCCGCTGTGGTGGTTGTCAGCGTGAAAGGCTTTTGGAAAAGCAGCCATTGAGGTACAGGCATTAAAACGAACTCACCGTTGTCAAAGAAAGCAGAAAGTCGAACCCTGGGAGCCCTCCCACAGCCCTGTACCCTGGCTTCTTTGTTTCTGAGATTTCAGGTCTTTTGACACTTGCAGCTGCTAAGTGCATGGAAATGACAGAATGTTTGCATGGGAACAAACTCACCTTCGCGCTTTCACTGTCCCAGAACACGCTGTGACCTGGAGGAAGGGTTTTGGGACAGGCTCTCGAGCGCTTCACATCACTCTTAGGTCCGTTGCCAGTCAGCGCTGGGACCAAATGCTCTGCGTAAGGCTGCTCCTCCTCTCAAATGGTTTAAAACACATCCTAAATTAGATGGGTGTTTTCTTTCCTCAGCAGGACAAAGCGATCTCAGGCCATACACTGATTTCTCGCGAAAAAGCAGCTGTCGCCTCACACAACCGTGCTTTCCGGCCTATCAGTGGAATTCAGCACAATTTGGTGATCTCTTGGAAACTTTGTACCTTCCACTGCTCCCCGAGTTACGCTCAGCCCAGAGATTTGGGCTGTACCGTGAGTCAAGGCTTAGTTTGATGCAGCGGTGCTGTGTAGCCTTGCCCGAGTCTCACTAAGAAAATTCTTAAGCCTAGAGAAAGTACATGGGCTAAAGGTATAAAAACCAAGAAGGTAAAGTCACAGAACCATTGCTGTTGGGGTGAAAGATTCAAGAGAAAAGATCCAGAAGTAAAGAAAAGCAGAAAATGCGAAGGTAGCTCAGTAATGCTGAGGATCAGCCCATACCAACAAATGGCAGAGACCAGCTTTCCCCAGTATATTGGAAACTTCCTGGCCAGCTAAGACTCAGCAGTTCTCTGATCAGAAGTGGTAAGCATATTACTGTTTAGCCTAGTAATCTGTTAGTTTTAGCTATCCGTTTTGCATATTAGCTGATAAATAATTACTTAAATGGTGTGTATCCTGCTCACAGAGTCTCTGTGTATGGTAAATGATGCCAGAACAAAAAGCAACCCATTGATTGAGAGTGCGCACTCTCTTGATAACGTTCTTTCTCACTGCATTAAACTATTATAAACAATTATAAATCTAAAAAAAAATCTTTCCATACGTAGCAGTTACTTTTTGCCAATACTGCAAGACGATCAGAACTGAAATTATTGTTGACTGTGGGTCAAGCCACCCAACAGCTTGATGACGTTAAAATTACATACAATTTTAATTTTTTACATTATTGCTAAGCACTGGGTGTGCATCACATGATATCAGTTACAGGAGAACTAATATAAACAAGGCAACAAGATAAAATATATAACACTTTCTATCCACAGAAAGGTAAGTGAAATTGCTGTTATGTTTTTCCATTTACCATTTCTATGAGTTTGCAGTAGAAGAGGCATTGGCCCACAGGGAACAGTGAGCTTTACACTGAAATGTTTGTCTCCTCTCTTTTTGTGACATTGCATTCCATCTACCTAAAGACCAGCTTCGGTCTTTCCCCAGGATCATTTATTTTTATTAGAATGGAAAGAAATATAGGGTGTTAGATCCTGAAAGTTCTATTTAAAGTCCCATTATAGGTTAATGTTAAATAGCATAACAGCTTGATTTCTCCCTCCTCTCATTAAATGTTGAACAGCTGAGATAAAAATTGAAATATATTAAACACTTCCACGTAACAGTTTCAAACACTGGTCAGTGCCTGCCAATAACAAGAAATAAAAAATATATATGTAAGTAATAATAAAAGAGATAAAAATTAAAGAGCTGTTTCTAAATGAAGGGCCTTATTCAGTTCTTGTTACCATCAGTACTAAAAAGCTATTGGAGCGGTGTTCTGGCGGTTCTGCATTGTGAACAGAATGCATTTGAGAAAATACATTTTTCTCTTACTCAGCAGTTGAAATACTTTTTAAACGTGTCAGACAAGTGTACAGAAAAACATTCAAGGTGATAACCAGGGCTTTCATAGTTGCTTCCGTTCCTTCTTTACCTCAAGATGAGTGCCGTGCCAATGACAATTTGTTACGGCAAGAAGAAAAACAGCCCCTCTTCAGCTGAGTCAGCTGTGTCTGTGACTTGCCTTCAAATATCCAGGGCTTGGTTTCTTAATTATGGATGGGGAGAATAATTTGCACAGACCTCAAGTATCCAGTGACTTGGGTGTTTATTGTTACAGACAAATATACATGTGAGTGCTAATATTAAAGCTACGATCTTACTGTCACAAGAATTTCGAGAGTAGTTTCAGCTTCAGCTGAAGAAATGGTAGAGGAAAGAAAAGGTTTAAGCATTAAGCAACTATAGACCTTAATTCTTGCTCTATCCTTTCTTCATTAGACCACCTTGTAGCTAGATTTTTAATTGATAATATCTTTCAAGCTTTTTTTTTTTTTTTTTTTAAATCAGAAATAAGTATGAGAAGATTTGTATGCCATTGTCCTGCTTGTTAGTATGGGGACAGTTTTACTGACTGGTCCCAAAGGAAAATTAATTGATAAAAATCTTATTTGGCATAGGAGAATGACACTGTCGAATTTTAGATGTAATTCACTAATATCAGAGGGAGATTTTGCCTTATTTAAAGCTGAAAAGAGTTCTGTGTTTGCTATATATTAGTGCTTCTTTGGCCTCAGTGGTTAGCAAAAGTCAGTTTTGCAAGTTCTGTTAGTCAGGGGAAGAAATAGATGGTGGAATCAGGGTCTTTTATTTAAGAGAATTCACAAATTTCTTTCTGTCTCAGTGCAGGAAGATTGAAATGACACACGGCTGGTAGCTCCAGACCTCATTCAGCCACCACCCAATCCAAAAGATTTCGTTAGAGAGTTTTTCTTAAAGTCTCACAATTACCAGCTCTCTTGAGATTATATAGCAGCTTTCTATTCTTAGCATATTTCTCTCTCTCACACACATACACTTCCTACTCAAAACAAGACCCAGTGAAACCCTCTGCCCACAGTTATAATTCCCAAGAGAACTTTCATATGCTTTTGTTTTGGGCAGTGACAATGTGCATATGTTTTGATTTCAGGCCCCCTATTGGTTCTCATGCTTCAGTTTAATGAAGGCAGACCAGCTATTAAACTCCACAATTTCAGCGAGCTATAACTCTGTTTCTAGATGACCTCACAAGTTGGAATGAGATTTTTTTTTTAACGTGTTGCCTATTCAGGATATTACCGAGTAAATGCTTTGGTTTAGCAACTACATACATTTTCCTATTGGTGTTTGGTTTTAAAACTGTTAGCTGCATGGACTCTTTTACAAAGAGCAGAAAGTAAAGATCAGGATGAGTAAATCACGTATGTGCTATGAAGAGGAACAGCAAAGTTACCTGAGTTTTTTAAGTCAGTAAGAATAAGTCTAAGAACAGTAGAAATGGACAGATATGTTTTTGAAGTTGTCATTCCTCACTATTAGAGTGAATTACAACTGCGCTAAAAATAGAATATCCACAGAGATATCATAAAATTGATTGAATTAATTTTCTCTTGTATATAAACAGGTTTCTGATGAAAAATACTGCTGGATATTTTGCAAGACATTTCTTTAAGCCTTTCCTGTTCTTTCTAAATACTGTTGCGTGCCAGAAGAAGGGGCACTCCCAGACAGTCAGCTGGTCAGTCAGACTTCTATCTTTAATACAGACGTAACAATTTTTGCTTTGAAAGTTCCATGAATCACAAATCATCCCTTGTCTTGCGCATCCAGATACATGACAGTTTGAAGAAAAAAAGATGCCCCAAGTTTGCCACCAATCTGTGAATTCCAATGCTGTTTGGAACTGAATGATAACAAGTTGGACTTTCTGGAGCATAGATTTCATGGATTCAAATTCCAGCACTGTGGTCGTAACTGGTAAGATTTTTATTGTATTCTTCTTTTAGCTAGAAATGGTATGCACACATGCTTGATCTTTGTCATAAACAGTTCCCTGGAGGGAAAAACAGTAGCAAATGGCCATACTAACAATTCCAAATGGAAAATAACTTGCTGCTCTGCCTTCCTAAGAAAATCAGATGCATGTCAGAGGAAACAGACTGCAGTCTGCCCTCTTTGCTACAATCCAGTTGGGTTTGTTGTTCATTCTCTCCATGTTCTAATCTTTGTTGACATTCTCTCTGATCCAAACCACATAGCTCAAGGCAGTGCAGGCTAGTATTAGATAAAGCTTACCCAAAAGGAGCTCTGAAGCAAGAAAACCAGGTTGCATCACAATGTCACATAGTCAGTGTCCAGAATTAGAGCAACACATGGCAAGTTTCAGGGTCTCAGTTTCAGGGCAAGGTAAGGGAGATTTAAACCGGAGATGCTGCCTCATCACTGCTGAACTAGACCACTAAATTTAAATATACCAAAGGAGCATGCCTGAACATGCAGCACAAGGAGCCGGATTTGGAGTTTCTCTTGTTGGCTATAGCTACTGCTGAATCACAGTGGCAAGAACCACCAGCTAGAAACTTCTGAGCTTTAAAAGGTTAAAGCTCTTAAGGAATGCTGCTCCTCGCTATTCCTCTTGTTGCCACTGGCTCCTCTAAAGGCAATCATTGCACATATCTTGACATGTGAGTTGCTGGATAATTTTCCACTGCAGGTCATCTGAGGACATAGGAGCGAGGTTGAAGCTACATCAAAGAGATTTGCATCTTGCTGTTTTCAATTAAACACTTTTTTTTTTTTTCTTTTTTAAATAGCTGCAAGATGGGCAGAACTAGTTTGGCTTGCTCTAGATGTAACAGCAGTTGAACTGAATGAGAGTGCAGAATAGAGAAAGAGGTATTTGCTAACCTCTTAAAAAGGCTGACTATCTGGTTCTCTCCTCTGATATTTATGGCACATGCCCTTGACAGGCACACTTCTTAGCACCTTATTAGTTTTTTCTCCCCTTAGATAGCCATTTAGAAATCTACTTGTTCAAATATTCTAGACTACTTTAGACCATTAAAGACACAGGTGCATCTTTAAGCTATTACAGGGATTATCACAGCATGCCTCTGACACATTTTCACCTGCTCATATTATAAACCTGCTGGCAGTGAGCCCAGTTTATTATATAGTGCCTAATAATATTCAGCCAGTTAGCTCTCCAAGTTGTTGCAGGTATTTCAGTACTGTAAAACTCGCTTCCATTTAGTCATTTCCTTTCATGGGACAATATTATCCCAAGCGGTAGTTTTCTTATGGCCACCACTGAGATGCATGTATTTCATTGTGAGCTATTTAATAACTTTACTATTGTGAGCTATTTAATAACTTTACTATAACTCTGCAGTTCTGCACACACAGATACACAAATACGCACAATTACAGCTTCAAAATGGAGTATGTGTCACCCTAGTTCTGCTTGGAAAGTGGAGAGGGAATAGTGAGGTTTTATGTTCCCTGTGGATATGAAATGAATACTATTTCCCCTGTTCCCATAATACCAACTTAAACCTGGGGAAAACATTGTCAAGAATGTCAGCACCATCCAGCTTTTCATAATATTAAAGAGAAAAGATTGAACGCAAAATAAGCATTAACAAATCAAGAAATGCTTAAAGTCTAGCATTAATTAATATGGCTTAAGCTTGCATTTAGACTTAATTGTTGCCACATACAAGTACCTTTCAGAGTGCAAAATAGCAATCATAGGCTGTCAAGTATTTATTTGTCCATTTAAGGATTTTTAAATATCTAAGAGTTACAGCAGTAAAACCATTTCAAAAACTGGTTTTCCTGCCACCCAGTATCTAAGACTTGGCAACACTGGACTGAGAGCAGTAATTGAGATTAATAAAGATAGTGGGAGTTTTCTATCAAACTTTTTCACGACAAAATGCCCATCTAGCTTGAAATGTGTTGTTGGATTTTTTTCTTTTTATTTAAAGATAGTCTTTCACAAAAAAGGATGCATAAAATTAAATGCAGTACTTAGGATTCGAAGAACCATTTTCCCTTTCATCCTCTCTTTTACTGTGGGGAAAAAAAGTAAAGGAGGAGATTTTGCCCAGCACCACAAAAAGCGCACTTTCCCTGACAGAAAGCACTTAAGTTCCCAGTGCTCAGGATTAAAAGAGAAAAATTACAAATCAAACAAAATTTTACTCTTTCAAACATTCTTATTAAATAGGCATGTCTTCATCCTCATGAGCTTTAACAACAAGAAAGGGTCATTGACTGTGACCTGGGAATATTTAACACTGCATCTTTTAGTAGTGTATTTCTATGGTTGATGATCCTTTTGCAAAAATCATTATTTATGTGATCTGTCCTGTTGGCTCCAGTACATTGAGCAGCTTTAGTTAAGGTGATCTCATGAGTAGGCCTTGACACGAATGACGATTGCAGGATTAATTCTTATAGCAGTACAAACAAAAAATGAAACTATTATTCCCTGAAGTGCTATAAAGGCTAAAGCATATCTAAAAAACTCAATGTCCATAACCAGAAACATGAAGATAAAGAACAAATATGTGTGTGCGTGCACGTCAGCATCTAATCTACAATTGCAAAAATCTACAAGCATAGGATAAAAGCACCTTTCTGTCTTTTCAGGTTTTGGTCCCTTCAGACAATACCTGGTTAATTCTAGCTGGGAAGCAGTGAAGGTAAGCATTAAAAAAAAGAGGGAGGTGTTTTATTTTGTGGACATCCCAATATAAACTGTTCTCAGGTTTTCCATTTCCTTCAAGAAAATTATTTCTTATGACTCATTAAACAGAATTGTGCCTGATGGAGCCAACTTCCAACTTGGAAGAAAGAGGATAATTAAGAAATGAAACATTGTTTTATTTGCAGGATATTTTTTGTGTGTACTATTTAAGCAATTTTCAAAATATTATTCTTGATTTTTCAAAAGGTGGGTTTTTTTTACCCAGAGTACCTTCTCTGCCACTAACCAATATGCCACAGGTTATCTCTGTCCTCAGCAAAAAGATTATCTAATACCACAGCTCATTTTACCATGTCTGTGTGACACACACGGTCTCACATGAGGTCCTTCTCATACAAGTGTAGCCTATTGAGATCCTTACTGCCTACTTCAGGAACACAAACCTTACAGCGTGCCAATTCTAAGTGTGTTTTCAAATCTCAGCTTTGGCTTCCCCCGCCAAATGACAGTGAAGTCTGCAGCTGAAATTGAAAACATGGTCATTCCGATTTCTTCCCCCTCCGTACACCTTGACTGGCATGTAACAACATGTCTAAGATGGAATCTTGACAATGCTTGCTTATTTCCCAAGCACTGTGTCAGAACGAACTTAGCCAAAGATGCAAAGATCATGGTTTGGACACCTGGCTTTCAGCATAAACTTTACTGTTACAGTTGTTTATTTTCTAATTATTGTTTATGTTACCTTGGGACACGCCAGAAATTTCCACAACTAGATTATTATTCAGCAACAGGCTTACTAATTTCTAAAATACTCGAAAATATCTAGGTTTTAACAATAACATAATTTCTGTCTTCAAATACATCTTACAAAATAAATACCCAACCATTGTATGTAAGAGTATGTCTGCTACAATGAAATAATTCACTAGTTCGGTACTTTAGTCCTCAAGCTCAGTCTAAAGCGTGAGAGGTCACAGTATGTATGTTGAAAGGGTAGCAACAGCTGCAGAGATTCGCCGAGTATGTGTAAAAGTCACATGCCAGGTTCATTCATTCTCCCTAGCACAGACAATGGCCATTTCTCGGGTTCAGTTACTCTCGTAAGGTATTTGTGCACAGAGTTATTTTAAGAGGGTCTTTCGTACAAGTTCTTAGCAAGTGCAAGGTAGAAAGAAGGTTAACACAACGAAACCTCAAATTGGTTAGAGTCAAGGCAGTGAAACCGAAATGGAAGATTGAACCAATATCTGCAAGAAGTAACAGATAGTACTGATAAAAATGGAAAACGGGACACATAAAACAGAGGGGATTATGTTCTATTAGGGAGATTGAAATAAGCCCATAAATATTTTGATTCTGAAATTCTAAAGGTAGCTATAAGGAAGTACTAGTTGTGATTGAACCACAGCTGGCAACTAGAACCGTGCCACCACTTGCTCACACCCCCCAGGCTGAGCTGGGGAAGAGAATTGGAAAAGTAAAAGGGGGAAAAACTCCTGAGCTGAGATAAAGACAGTTTAGTGGACAGAACAAAAGCCATGCACACAAACAAAGCAAAACAAGGAATTAATTCACTGCTTCCCATGGGCAGTCAGGCATCCAGCCATCTCCAGCAAAGCAAAGCAGGGCTCCATCACGCCCAACAGTTACTAGGGAAAACAAATGCCATCACTCCAAATGTTCCCTCCTTTCTTCTTCTTCCCCCCCCTCAGCTTTATATTCTGAGCATGATGTCACACGGTATGGAGCAGCCCTTTGGTCACTTGGGGTCAGCTGTCCTAGCTGTGTCCACTCCCAACTTCGTGTGTACCCCCAGCCTACTTGCTGGCAGGGTGATATGAGGAGCAGAAAAGGCCTTTACTGCTAGCGACAACTGAAACACCGGTGCACTATAAAGAGTATTTCTCATCCCTAATCCAAAACATAACACTGTAGCAACTGCTAATAAAGAAAGATAACTGTGCCAACTGAAACTACAACATAGCAATAGAGAGATGACGACTCTACAGGACTGTAACCATATTACAGGTTTTGGTGACAGCTGCTAAAGACCTGTCTTGACAATAGAGAGCAGTCAAGCCATGATGACTGAAAAACAAGGAGCTAGTGTATTATTTTTCCAAAAAAACAAAGCTGTAGCTTTCTTAGCTGCAGCAACCTATGTATATTTTCTATTCTGGCTTTGTTGGGTTAAGAATGCTGACTGAAACTTGGTGTTTGGAAGAATAAATCTATTACCATTCACAGTCTTGAGGGATGTTACCCCTGTAGGCTAACGAGAAACAAAAATACTTCTGTGATACCTGTCCACACCTCAGCCATCACAGGAGACCCATAAATCACCTGAACTCCAACTTGACATATGCCCTAAACCACAGATATTTGTCAGTTGACAATGTTCTTGCTTATTATTTCCTGATTCCTGTGGGTTCCAGTTTTGGGTGCAAGATCCTCTTCTGGCTGAAAATAAGACGTGTTCTTTATCTGCAAGTAAAACAGCCTAAAGCCAAAAGGCACCGATGAGTTTTCTGTAGCGATGCCACGCGCTGGCTGCGCCAGGAAGTTGCATAACGAGGGCTACAGCATTCCGTAATGAAGCAGATGTCAGTCCTTGTGTATGGAGGAGAAGAGATCCATTTCCCTCCGATGTAACACCCTCTATGTGGAATTAATTTGTATTCATACTGGGGGCGCTGCTTTGTTTTCCTATTCCCTGGCAAAGGTGGTTAATCCAGACAATTCAGGGAAATTTGCTACAAATCTGGAAGTACTTTGAATGTTGATAGGGTTCTCCAAGCTAAATAGCAATCTCACGGTATTGTTCCATTGGCCTTGTTCACATGAGTAGCCCTATGGTCTTCAGGAAGCTTATGCACATATATTCAAGATAGCGAAATGTAGTATTTGCATCTGGAAGTTATCCTGTTTTGGCTTTGGGGTTCCTGAATACATCACTAAAGTGACATCAAGGCCTCCTGCTGAGTCTCTCTTCTGAGAGCCAAGCAAGAGTACACTCATCCTCAAGAAAGTACTGAACAGCTGGACCTGGGCTACTAAACACGATTGTTCCTTTGTACATTATCCAGAAGTATCTGAATTGCTACTCTAAAATTAACCGTTTCCTTATCAAATGCTTGGATACCACGGCACCCTCAGTGACGTTGTATCGTTGATACACATCATCTTATGAGTTCGTATCCCAGAAGGGCTCTCACGCCAAAAGCATCTAAAATCCTGTAAAAATACAGGTCCCAATTCTGAAAGCATAGCCTCACCCTCCGTGCTTTTTGGAATGGACCGTTTGCCAAAGAGCAACGGCTTCGCTTTTTTTTGGAGGGATAATTGTCCTTACACACATCTGCTTCCTTAAAATCCCCCCTAGAGCTTCTCCATACGGTGCTGCAGCCCTCTACCTTGCTGATGAGATCAACTGTTTTCCTGAACCTCTTTTTTTTCCTTTAGGGAGGTTGATCCAGTGAGCACACAGCCCATTCCAACAGCTCCATCCCCTTCTGTGCCCTCTCTGGACACTCAGAAAAATGGTTGTGTGATACCGTGTCTCTTAGAAGTTAACTATTTATTACTACCTTTATGGTGAAAAAGCCGATTTTGATTTCCTAAAATCTCCAGGAATTGGATGATAAATGCTAATAAAACTCTACTAATCTACTTTCTGCTGGTTTGGAGAAGGTATTTATTCTGAATGCTTGACTTCTTACAGATACTGCGTAGCAGTGCCTTGTCCCACATTGCCTGTTCCATAATCTGAAAATATACTTTGCCAAGAACGTGAGGAGCAGCCTGTTGGTTTTGCACAAACCCAGGCACTCATCACAGCACAAGAGGACTAACACACAAGGCGTTTGTCAGCATTGCTTCCATGGAGTTCGCCTTCCTTAGCAAGTACCCCTTGAGCATTCCAGGAAAAGGGTGGTCAGATGGATCTGGAAGTCCAGGTGAACCTGTCAATTCAGGGTCATCAAGAAAAGCTTCAGAGCTTTTACAGACCCTGTCACGTGGCCCAGCATGGTTGTCTAGCACTAGAAAGACAGCTTCTCTTTTAGAAACCTGTCTCACTAAGTTTTTCATGGTTCTCGTAACTCCATTTACCTGAAATACCCTCTTGTAACATGCACGAAAGCTCCAGCAGCAGCGCTTTTAACTCTGGAAGTGCAGGACATTCTCTCTAAAGGAAAACACCACCAAGTATTTACTCCCCATTTGTTGAAAGATCACATTGAGTTATCACCATGTTAGTTCTTCAGCACCACACGGGACCTTCAGAATCCCAGATCCCCTGAATTATTTATTCCATATTAGAGATTGATGGTCCCACCTAGTAACCCTTGATCTGATTGTGTTTCTCTGTCTCCTCCAGAAACTCCTGTCTGGCACTTGGCAGCTAAATAACCTATCAGGGCAGTCTACCGTCAAGGTCAAAGTCCCCAGTTAAGAGGGCACAAATGTAAGTTGAGTGACAACATTCACAGTAATTAAACTGTTAGTGCAAAGAACAGGTCACATTTCCAACTGCTTCTGGGAATGATGATTGGTATCAGGAGATGAGGATCAGATCTCTGAGTGCAGTTTTTCATCCTGCCACTGACCATGTGGTCTTTGGAAATTTGTCATTTAATATCTCTGTCTCTCTGCTTTAGCTTCATCATCTGTGAAACCAAGATGACTATCTAGTTGCTAAACTAAATAGTCATCTAACTAAACTTTTGTTCCTTCATTTCTGTTCTGGAACTTTCTTAACATCCCTAAAGCTTTAAAAAGGTATCTGCAGGATTTAGAAAAACACCAACAAAACCAACCAAACCCAAAATCACCAAATAACTAAACCTTGTCTGCAACATTCTTGCAGACTGACCAGGTCAGCTGGTAACCTCTGGGGTTTCTTTCTGCACCAACACAAGCCTTTTTGAATGAGGTTCACAAAACTTAACACATGCAGCCCCCTGCCTCCTTCCCCCATCCCCAGCAATTCAGTGATCACTCAGACAAACTCAGTGACATTTTCTGGAGGTTTTTTTTTCAAGTTCCAAGACGCATCTGACATCCTGGGCGACAAAACCACGGTACCTGAGCTCGCCTGGTCTGTTCACATCACTTCTCTTTGGGGAGGGCAGTGTAACAACATGGGGCAGAACCCCAGTGGACCAGGACTCTGAGCACAACTCGCCAATAACTCCAGGTTGTCAGCTGATAAGGCTGCATTTCATTTTCCGTCTAGAAGAACTTTCCTATGGCCAATCTCCAGGCTTTTTTTTTTAACCACTTTTACCACAAAAAAAGTCCTACAAAACTTTTGTCCTCTTCAAAAAGTTTCCTTTGCTGTTTCAACTACAAAAGACAGACACTTGTTCACTGAAGGAACTCACCAGCATGAGCTCTAGTTTCCAGATGCTGTCATCCTCCTCTGACAATCTTTGGTCTCTCACCTTAAATGCAAAAATGGTTGTAATTTAAGGAACAAGCTTTTTTTTTTTTTTCTTTGGTCCTTGTTTGCACAACATCTGGCCTAGTGGGGTAGGACTCTTCGACAACAAAGTAATACACATTATTGACAACATGCTGAAATTGCTTAGGACATAGCAAACCATCTTCCTTGGACACAAATTCTCAGCCCTTTGCTGTTGGCTTTGCTGTTGCTTCCGGTTTTGTCCAGCATGGAAGTATTTCTGCACGTTTCTCCCATGACAAATGGTGACAACAGAACGTCAAGCCAGAGAGCAGGAGCGGAGAACAGCCTAGCAACTTACTTTGGGTCTCCACATCCTGTACCAAAGTTACGGGTAATCGCGTTCCTCTAAGCCTTACAGTTAAAAAGGAAGAATCTCATTAAATGTCAAAATTAAAGATGCTTTAGAAACGAAAATGCTAATTGTGAACCAGCTGGGGTTTTTTGTTTTTGGAAGCTGAGACACAGTACAGCATTCTTAAGCAAGATGATGCAATGGTCTCTCAAAGCCTGTCAGCGCCCAGAGGAAAAAAGGCTGGCACTGTTCTCCAAATGTGTTTACTTCCCTGCAGGCATTGTTTCCTTGCTTGTGTCAAATAGTTTATTGAGCACAGCTAATCAATGTTTCCGCTGACAAGAAAATTGGAACAGTTTATATAGGAAGCCAGTGTTGAAGGGCAAATTTCCCAGTTAGCACAGCTTAGAACTGTGGGCCTCAGCCACGAGTTATCCTTAGTGAGAAATGAAAGCTTGGGAAGACATTTAATAAAATGTCTTCTTTAATAAAACCTAACATATAGGTTTCTTGGGCTAATCACATACCTCTGCTGCTGACTTTTTGCTTATGCCCCCTTCGAAACTTCACCTGCACCCTCCTTCGGTAGTGTTCTACTCAACTACAACAAGGATCTTCAGCCCACCATTTCACTTCTCTGGGACAAACCCTTCTACCTTAGATGCTCTCTACCTGCATCCTGCCATTGGCAGCAGCCTGCCTTCTACTTAGAGGCTTACGCCTTGTTTGTTAGCCCTATTCCTCTGACAATATAATTTCAAGTCATTTCTACATGACGCTGATTCTCTGGACCGTCTTCCAACCATGTGGCCAATCTGCTGCTTTGAAAGATGCCTTTGTTTCTTTTGCCTCAATCCTGAGCCTAATTTTTGTTTCCTTTGGGAAGAGGTCCCAGGTGGAACTTCAACTCCATGCAAATGACAGAGAAATAACATCCCCATAAGCGACATTGCCTTTTATGCTAGAAACGTATTCTAGACCAGAGCTTACCTGAACCAGTTCAAGCCAGCAGAGTGTGTGTCACTGGAGTGGACGGCTAATGTAGGTTCCTCCTAGTTTGTGTCTCTTGATAGTGCAGGTTTATCTACTAGTTTTCAGAGGAGCAGCTCTTACCTGTACCAAAATCTGTTTAGATGCTTTGAAGCGCAGACCCCTTCTGAGAGATCTTGCATTTTGTGGTTCCCCATGGACCAGTCCCCAAGCAATAACCACTCCTACCCGCTGGAGACTGAGCATCCCTTTGGGAGATGCAGGAATGGCTCCACATGGGCATTAGGAAACCGGTAAGCACATTTTAGTCTCTTCCAGTTGAAAAAGGGAGAGCTACCGCAAGACAATAGACTCTTAGTGCAGACTGGTTTAGGAGCCACTGGCTCAGACAGAATTATGTTGCTCTGTCCTATGTTTTCTGAGTTGGGTCAGCCTGATTTCTCTGTTGCACTCTGAGAAATCCAATGCTCTTACAAGTCCACGGGCGTGTTTTTGTAAACACAGGACCTGTCCAAGAGAGGCCTTGGTGAAAACATAGATCTGCGAATCGTGCAGCTGCCGGTGGTTTACCATAAAGCAAAGGAGCAAGTCCTCATGATATGGAAAACTCTTCAGCCACTGGTGAGTAATTAGAAAGTTACACAATTTTCCCCCTTCATTTATGAATGTCATTATTCTGACTGGAGCTTTAAAAAGATCTCCAAAGAGTATTGCACAATATGTGCATCAGACAACGCTGGAAAGTGACTACAAAAACTGTGATAAAGGTTTCAAACAAATTTGGAGCACACCATGATTAGCCTTTCATTCAAGCCACTTAAACAGCATGACTGCCCACTGAACAAAGGAAAAAAAAAAAAAAATCCACCGTAAATGGCAAAAAAGGTACCACAGCTCTCAAGACCTGAGCTGGCTGGACACAACAAAACAAACTACAGCACAATTTTGTTGTCTCTTATAATCTCTTATCGAAGTTTTCTTTAGACGTGAGCTACAGCAAGACTCCCTCCCTTGAAGCTAATATTTAACATAACGCTTGGCACTCTTGCATTGCATGTTTTTTAAAAAAAACAGATCTCCTTCTTAATTTCCTGTTACTTACTCCGGTGGGAAAAAACAGCTTACTGTTCACGTTGGGCTGGCTTCATCCGCCAAAGCAATCATCATCCTCGAGCAGTGTGGGAAGAACAAAGGCTACACAGAGAGGGATGCTTGTGGTTTGCACCCAGAAGGTGGCTGTTGCATGCTAGATGGCCCGGAAAAGATTGAATCTACGATTAATATGAAGACTCTCTGGAAAAACATTTCAGTGGAAGGGATCGATATCATCTTTTCCAGAGATGCGGGAAGGTAAACATTACATATCGGGGTCTCGCAGCAAAAGCAGAAGTAACTCAATCAGCCCATTTAACCTTGACAAATCCTCGCAATGAGTTTTCCTCCAACCAAAATCGCTTTGAAGCAAAGTCTTCAGAGGGGCACAGGTATGAAATTGGGATAAATTTAAATATTATGTAAAGCAGCCTTCCCGAGAAACTACAGCCAGTAGATATTTTTTTCCATGGATTTGTAAATTCCAAAAGAAACAAGTTTCAACTTAGCACACCTTGTGATTAACAATACCCGAGCTATTAAGTGAGTTTGAAAGCAATACTGACTAGGAGCAGATTTTAATCTATTTTTCCCAACTGGGAGGGATGCAAAATGTAAATACATACACTGAAGAACACAGCAATTACAGGTACCTTTTGAACAGCGTCTGCGATCTCATTATGTGTTTCAGTAGTACTGAAGCCGTTTTGTGTTACGCTAGTCTTCATTTAAAAGGGAAACACAGAACATAGAAAACTTACCTCATTAAAAAAAAAAAAACAACAGCTAATTTAGGCCTTTAATTTTAGGATTTTTACCTTTAAGTGAAAAGGTAGGGTGATAAGGAAAAAACTTCCAGAGAGGGAGACTGTAGGACGCAAAGAAACGATGTAGTTCCAGCAGGCTGCGCTACCTTTCCCATCTCATAGAGCTTACAGGCACCCAGGAAAGAAGGCACGCCTTGTCAGTTTTGTATTTAAAGTTCCTTCTGGGTGGGCGTCTGGAGAAACCAAACCATCAGATAAGGAACATTTGTTTCTCAAACTTGGTTTATTTCAGTATTTCCTTTATTCTCTAAGCAAATATGGTTTTAATAATTTCATAAACCAGATCTGGTTTAGCTACTTAAAGAATATTTAAATTCAATCAAAGTTTACTGTTCCTTACTTCAGGTTTCTGGTTTGGTTTTGTCCTGAATATGGCAGGTATCTCTGTGATTACACCTACTACGCTTCTCTGTACTATGGCAATGGAAGAGCAGCCTTCATTCATGTGCCTCCGCTATCCAAATCTGTAACGGCAGACTTTCTAGGAAAAGCATTACAGACAATTATCTCAGAAATGTTAAAACAGTGTGGGGAAGAACGAGAGCAAGATGGATTCTACAAGAAACAGTAAGCATTTCTTAAACAGCAATTATTTTACCTCTTCAATATCTAAAGATCATTTAAAACCCTCCTATAAGGGATTTTATGTTTGATGTTATTTCCAACGAAGTTTCCACACAACTCCCAAACGACTGGTTAGATCTCCTTTTTGTGTAAAAAGCTTGAGAGAAAAAAGTGTGTATCAGTGATGACAATAAGGTTGCTTCAGATGTAAGAAGGTGTGCAACTGGACTTAAACCACTTTAGATGCTTAATTCTAGTTCTCATAATTAGAAAGACATTAATAAAGGCTTGCGGAACTGAGATGGATGGTTTCAGCCACAAGGACATTGAGCAGGGGATGGATGTAACAGAGGTCCCCTCAGCTCCTGTCCATGTCCAGAGAGGCAGTCCAGCCATACAAAGCGCCCACATCAAAAAGGTAAATGAAACACAGTTTGCAGTCCCACCACGCAGCAGGGATCCTCTGACGTGACATTTTACAATTGCCTGCTCTTAAATGCCAGTTTCCACATCAGAAATGAGTTACAAACCAAGAAAAGTAAACAAGGCGGGATCCAGCCCGAATGGTAATGCTATTAGTAATCTGGGGTTCAGCTGCCCCAAACCATCACTTACCCCGCATTCTCAGCACCTGAGCCAAAGGAAAACACCTTCCTTCCACAGAGCACAGTGCAAAGACAATAATCTTTCAGTAGAACAGGACACACTGTTTTTCAGGCAATTGCACACCAAAATCAAAAAGCTAACTCATCCCAAGAAAGGCAATGGCTGAAGCACTGTGCTGGGGCACACGATATTACTTACAAAACGGGACCCAGACGAGATCCCAAACTATAAAACTTGGGAGTCAGACAATGGCACATCACCCCTGTGCTTCCCCCCTCCAGCCTCGTGAAACAGCTACACCCAGGTCTGCACCAGGAAAGCCAGGTACGGCAGAGGTTTACAGCACCTCCCCTTCAGCACAGAGGGACTGTCAATGCCGGCTCTCCTCGATAACCTCACTAGGCCCACGACAGACAAGGACGAGATAAAATTAGCAGGCATTTTTCAAAAAACAGACAGTGGAACTGGACAGCAGCAGCTTAACGCAGACACCTGGGATTTCTCCAAGGGAAACAAAAGCCCATTCCTCAAGCGCCATGTCAGTAAAAATGACAACAGACAAACGCAACAGCAGGGACAGCCCATGAAGCTCTGGGCCACCATCGTGCCTTATTTCAAGCAACACTTTGAAGACAAGAGTCAGAGGAACTGAAAATGCCAAGAAAATTCTCATTTACTTGCCACTGTCTTTTCCAGTAACTGTTACAGAAAAGCAATGACCACATGCTGGATGGCCTCATCGTGGATTGCTGCACAGGTAGATAAGCGAGGCATCTTCAAATAATCAAGTAAATAAGCTTACCTTTTTCAAAGGAACTACCCACTCCAAACCAGACTCAAAGTCCCATCAAGAAAGGATCCACAAGCTCGTTGTCGCTGGGCGAAACATCTTTTGCTTTCAACAGAAGGCAGCAGCAGCGCTGACCTCTACCAAAGCGTCTTCAGAGCAGCTCGACTGAAAACTGCGTTTACCAACCTGTGCTTGCTTTGCATTAGGAGCAACAAATTCAGAAACAGGCAAATGCATACAGAATTCTTTTATTTAACTTAAATCATGTAGTACTGAAACTACTAGAAAAAAGCAGAGTAAGAGAAACTAAAGGAGCCTTAGCTTCAGGCATTCAAAATAGACAAAGTTTCTTCTTTTCATAATGTAAAGAATCCCGAGTATATCGCAATAACAGGAATAAATTCTTACAACAGAATATACAAAAACATTTTGAAATTTTTTTTTTTATCTACTGATTCTTTTTAATATAAACACAGGAATTTCTTTAGGAATAATTTATACACAGCAAGTCTTTTTATGTAATAAATTGGCCATGTTATTGGTTAATTTTCTCTTAAAAAAATTGAAACAAGAAAAATCGGAAAACGTTGTATTTGCAACTGCATCCATTCCTTAGCACTTTCTAGTTTTGTTTTTGTCCCAGAGGTAGACGAACTCTGGCCAATCCTTTCATCTCAAACCTCACTGGTTCAGAAAACAGAAGAGCTCATTTTTAAACAGTATCCAAATCGTCATAACCCTTCAGCAACGCGGTCAGTCAAATTTGGGGGGAGCAAGGGGAAAGGAATCTTCCGATACTCTTAAATAAAAATAAATAGGGACCCCGCCTTGCTCGTTTCAGCAAAGCTTCAAATGGTGCTCAACATCTTGAGAGGCTGCGTACAAACTTTTAAAGAAATCTGCCCCGAGTTCTTCAATAGTAATTATGAAAGACGTCTTCCCTCTTACGCAGCCGCGTCCTTCAAACCACGCGGCCAGCATCAAGCAGGAACTGAACAGCACAAGTGAGTCTGGGTAGCAGCAAAACCCGTTCTGTTTCCCCGACCAGTGAGGTTCTTGTAATCCATTCGGGTAACTGTGAAATGACCAGTTAAGATGATCCCACCCCAACCAGAGGGCTCTGGAAGACCAGGATACTGAAGATACAGAACATTTCTCCAACTCCTTTTTTCGTTCGCTAGATACTGGGACACAAAGCTTGGGTGGGCGGGGGGAGAGGGAGACGGCCGTGAGTTGGACACGCTGGCGATCCTTTTTGGAGTATCATAAAGCTAGCCAGGAAACCGGTACCATCGAAAGAACTCGTCACGTACAGACGCACCCAGACACAGAGACACAGGAAAGTGCCCATAAATTATACTTCAGGCATTTATAAACTACAAACATTTTATAAAATTATTCTATGTACTTACAAAATGCAATGAAACATTTAATTAGTTCTTGTAAACCAGATCTTCGTCAACTGACTACCCGTAATCTACTGGACTTAAAGCCCTATTGAAAATGCTAATGGTTACTAATCAACAAAATGCATACCAAAAAAAAGAAAAAAAGAAGATGAACACACACGTGTTTGCACACACACAAACTAGTGATAGGCTTAAGGTACTTGCAAAACAGACCAACTGTAAGTGGAGACTGACTGATACAGACCGATGACGACAACTGTTAAACTCCTGCGATGAATTTACCACCCCAGCTGGGAAGTTCAGAGGTTTATTTACAAGTACCAACGATCAGAAGTGGGATACCTGAGCTCTGATGCTGTCCCAGATTATTAAGCTCAGGAAACTACCTCAACCTTCTGCCAAGCCCTGCGTCTTTGCAGGTACCCATTTTCATGTCCTTTATTTTCACGTGTCTCCACACAGCCATTCCTCAGTTCTCATTTACCTGGCTGTGCTCAACCTCAGAGCCCAGTTGTCCTCTCCGAGTAACCAGCTCTTGGAAGCCCTCCTGCCTGCTTAACAGTTCTGTATCTTCAGCACCCCTGGCCGCTCCTGTTGTTCCTAAGCATCATTCTTAAATTCTTGTCTGCACAACTGCTCCCGGGTTAAGTTGCAATATCTGGCTTTTATCACTGGTTAGTAAGGAGTGGATCCCTTGCACCTTCCTCCACTGGTGTTCAGCCCAGTGATTAAATACACGGTTGACAAACAACAGAAGAATAACAGGAAACAAGTGTTACTTGTACTAATGGAATGAAAAGGGTTTATATATATATATATCTATATTACAGATATACATATGCAGATATATATATGTATATATAGATATATATGTATGGAGTTACACCAACGATAGGAGTGTTGTTCACTTCGATTGTACTGGACACCCCTCAGCAGTTCCCAGAGGACCTGGCAGCGGTTCCATCTGGTGACCACTCATCCTGGGCAAACTGGGCTTGCTTTCATTGGTTTTAAAAGACCAAGAGGAGCATCAGTGCGAACCTGCCTCAAACCAGACACTGCCTCAAACCAGCTGGAAAGAGCAGAGGCATCAAGCCGAGAAGGGCTCGGTGCACACAGGCCGGCCTCCCACTTTCCATCACGCTCGGTTTCCACATCTAGTTCACCGCTCCCCCCAAAGAGCACCTTATTCGTATGTACATATGTAGATATTCATAAACAGAGTGCCAGGCAGCCGACACGTCTGTCTTTACATAGGAGCCACGTTCCTTTGCAACCAAACCACCTTCTGTGCCACCGAGCGGCTTTCAAACGCGAGGCAGGTGAGAGCAACGGCCGAGCAGGAGGAACAAAGCCGCCTGCCCCCCGCAGCGATGCCAATTTGTTGTCCCGCTGCATTGAAACATCTTGGTACCATTTGTCAAAGCGCTGGTTTTCAGGGCTGGGTGGGCTTTTGTTTTTAATTTATGAACAAATTGGATTACTTTAACTTTATTCAAACAGAGCTGAAGTTCTAAATAAATTTTCCATACCAGACAAGCCAGTGGTCTCAGGGAAGAACAACATTACAAACCGTATTATGACTCTATCAAGCCAACATTATTTCTCAGTTGTTCACATGCACAAACAACTCGATTTACTGTCCAAGGGAAGTCTGCATGAAAAACCCATGTGAATAAAGCTATTCAAAATGCACAACACACAACAACAACAAAAAGCTATGGAAACAAACAGAACAAAAAAGGAATTAAGCTTGGATTGCAAATACAGAACGCAATGGTATCATGAAGGTGGTTTGGTCCAGGAGAGCTGACTGTCACCACGCACGCGTACGTGATGTCACGCGACTGTCTTTACCCAAGTGCTTTTTTGAAATGTTTCTCGCGATGGGTGCTACGTCATTAGTGTTTCCTCCTAATGCATTTTAGAAACCACCTACGTACAATTCTAAAACCCAGTAACTTGGACAGTTTTAACAAAACCCTCCTAGCCAGCTGAAAGATCTGAGGATCTCCAGTTGTGGTAATCAGTATGTGCAAGGGAGGGGAAGAGTCACTGCACCAAAGGGCCACCGGAACCCAATCAAAAATGGAAAACCAGAACGACCCAGTAAAAACTTTACATTTTGCTGGTTTCTCGGGGCTGGAGAGAAACACTCCCTCCAGAGACAAACTCTGCAGTATGTAACCACAGGCTGTGGACAGCTCGGACTAGCCAAGCACCACGTTGTTCAGATCCCACAACCAACACCTGCACCAACAGCTGCCAGAGCTGGAAAAAAAGAGCAACGTTACCCATCAAGCTGATGGCAAGCTCGTGTTAGTCCCGCGTGCTTGTAAACCGGTTACGCGCTGTCAAAGGGCAGTTAAAATTTGATGGCTGGTCCATCAGAATCCACAGTTACGAAGCCTATAAGTGGAGGAAGAAAAGGGGACTGAACTTTTACTGGCACGTTAAAAAGAAATCAATTCAATGTTAGTTTGGAAAAGAAATATTAATAATAATAAAAAAAAAAAATCAGTGCTCTCATCAAACAGAAGCAGCAAAGACCCAAAGCTGTAAACTGCATGTAGTAGTATCATCAGGCAGCCCGTAACAGGTTTTTTCCACTGGGTTTTTTTTGGTCAAGAAAGCGATGCTATCGCTGGACCAGCCAATTTCTTTTTAGGTGCTGATTCAGCCAAATGCCTTTTTGGTGCTTGTGGCATCTGAGGGAAAACTGGCAGGAATGACGCAGCCCATTCTACAGGACAAACAGCAAGGCCATTCCCTTTCCTCTACCAACTCCTCTGGACCTTCACACGCTGTAAACAAATGATATCTGTAACAGATTTCATCAAATACTTGTCATTTGAAGTCCTCGTATCAGGTCAGACACGTCTCTGCTCATCTAAACCCACAGTGTTTTGTTGCTGACCTGAGGACCGCCGCGGCAGAAAGTTAAAAGCCCTTCATTTTTCCTTCAAGAATGGTCACCCTCAGACAGACAACTCTTGGATTTCTCCTCCCAATAACGAATCCGAGCCATAAAATAAATTGGAGAATCTCCTCAGAATTGAGGCAAATATTCTGCAGTGGCCCTTTGTGACAGGCAATGACTGTTCCCCTCCGGAACCTAGAGCATGTGGTATATGGAGTGAGAGGTTACCAGTATCAACGGCATTTATTGGCTGCTGAGAAATGTGAGATGTATTTTTTGTATATACACACATATAAAAAAATAAGAGTGAGGTAGATAAATGTTTGAAAAAAATCAAAAACTGTCCCCCTGTCATACTCAAAAACCCTTATCTCAGTATTTAAATTTATTATGGGGCATCTCTACAGTGATTTAAACTGATATCACAAAAATAAATAAAAAATCCTACATAGAATACCTTCTTAATTAACTTTTTTGTCTTTTTCATTTTTCAAAGGGAAAAATAACTATGGGACAGAGGCAAGAGAAGATAATGGGACCTAAACTACACAAGCAAAAAGCACTACAAACTTTTTTAAAATCTCCAGTCAAAACCTAGCAATCAGTATATTTTAACTCTTTGTTCTTACTCAAAAGATTTAAACGTTTCCATCCCAGAACCACCTCTTCACTGCTGTCGTTTGGTTGGATCAGTGCTAAACAAAGGCTTAGATGCTGGAACGCCGGTTAAGATGAGCAACTATTACGACTCCTTGGTGGGAGGCTTTCTGACTGCCCCTCCTTCCCCCTTTCACCAAGGCTTCTGCAACTGAACAAACAAGCTCACTCGTTTTCCTTTGTTCTGAGGTTTGGTCTATGATTTAAGCGACAAGCTCCTACTTGTGCGGGTTTCCATAGCTGCCAACTCTTTTAACTGTTTGCTCGCCAAGCCGCTGGCCCCAGCTACGTGCTTTCCACCCAAGCTGCGTGGAAATGGAGTGGCGGGGTTTGGTTGGGTTGGGTCTTTCTCAATCACCAGGGGTGCGAAGCGCAGCCCAGGGTGCCCTCTGGGAGGGCTTCCTCTCGAGGAAGGCGAGGAGCTGGGGATTCGCTGGAGCCAGGTGTTCTACGGCCACCCTACGAATGCCCTGGCATCACCAGCTGCAACTGGGATAGCTCTCGTTCACGGGGTGGAAGGGTGAAAATAGTCTCTTTAAAAAGAAATCAGTGACCCAAAAGCCTGCTGTCTGCTGTTGTACCCAACAAAAACAGAAAAATAAACCAGATACACCTGTGGGCGGGTGGGTGTCTGCGTGGGGATGGGTGGGTGGATGTGTGCCACAACCAAAACAAGCGGGGAGGGCGGGAG